>CANTUR010000176.1:0-149376 GCA_947683625.1 Mallotus nudiflorus | reverse complement strand
TGAGCTCCGGTGAGTGTGATTCCAAGCTTTGTTTCACTTAAAATGGTCTAGATTTCCCTAGGTTTCGATTTTTGTAATTCCACCATTTTGGGGTTCTTGATTTTTTTGAACTTCGAATTGATTGATTCATGAAAAATTCCTTCACAAATGTTGTTCCCCTTAGCTTAATCTACATGTGTGAATTTTTGTAGAATTTTTGGAAATTATTTTGATTTTTGGGTATTTTTAAATATTTTATTATTATTTTCTAATTTTCGAAAATTAATTAATTAAATTATGAAATTACGTTTTATGATAAATATAGGTGTTGAAATGAATTATAGAAATTTATTTGGAATTTTTATGAATTTCTATGTATTTATTTTGAATTTAATTATTTTATGTAATTTTGGAAAAATAGGGTTAATTGTGTTTTTAATTGAAATTAATTAGTTAATTGAGTTTAATTATTGATATTATTGATATATATATGTTGAGAAAATTAATTTTGTGCAATTATATTATTTTTGATGTATTTTTGGATCAATTTTAGCATATTTATATATATAGGGGTATTTTGGTAATTTTACCCTAAATTGGCTAAAAATGTAATTAAATTTGTTTTAATAGTTATTTAGGGTATAAAAATGATTTCTACAAATTATTTAGTATTTTTAACTAATTAAAACTATTTTTCGTAAATTATTTTCAATTATATATATAATATACGATTTTTCTAAATAAATGAGTTTTATTGGTTTTTAATGTGTTTTAGGGTTAATTATGTAATTTCTACTTATAAAATGTATTTCTATGATATCAAGGGTATTTTTGGTATTTCTATATTATTTTGTGAATTGTGGACCCCGATCGGTAAACTATAGCTTGAAGTCCAATCGAGGGGTTGTGATTGTGATTCTGTGTCTATTTTTCGAAGTGTCTTTCTTTGCAGGGCTGGCTCTACTCTTTGAGTAGAGAGATGTCCGTTTTACAGGGGAGGTTCTGTCGGATTTTTGATAGAATTCTCGTAAAACGTGATGTTCGATCGAACCCTAATTCTGATTCTGTGTTTAATATTCTAAATCGAGTTTCTAGGATTTTCTGTTAGGTTTATTCTGATGTCTGTTATTTTTATATGTTTAGCTGCGTCGAGACCAAGGCCTAGTGGACCAGGCCTATCGGACCCATCTCGAGGAGCGCACTAAGTGTGAGTTACTATTCTATATATATATATGGTTTAGGGTGCATGATTTAGAAATATATGTTATTTTGATTAGATATGCATAAATAACTCAATTAGTATTTAAGTGTATTTTTAGTTTATTCTTGGTTTATCATTGGTTTATTTTTAGTATATTGTAAATTATATGCATGCTTATTTAAACATTTATATTTAAAAATTTTTAAATATATATTGAGTTAATTTTAGAATTAGATTAGATTTATTTGACGTATATATACTCGAAATATACCTGGTTTACTTTTGGTATATTTCTAGTATATATATATAGTTTATGTTGCTATTTTATTCAATTCATGCATCATTTATTTTTATGAATGTATGCTTTATATTTTAATGAAGGATATCAATAGAACGTGCTACCTAGTGGGCAGCACTAGGACCGAGTACGTACCGGTACGCTTATAACATTTAGGCTATATTACTAACCACTTGTGGATATTGATTGAATATGATTATTTGATGTGTGAGATATGAATTGGGAGTGTGATTACTGGAGCTCGGTTGACCAAATGTCTCGGGGCCAATCACACTAACAGTCAGACTGCTGGAGCTCGGTCGACTTTGTGTCTCGGAACCAGTCTACTGTCTAAATGGAATAAGTGAATATATTTGGAATAAGTGAGCCTGTATGGCTAGAGTGTTGTCTAACACTGTTTTGAGGTTGTGATTTTCTAGGGTTCTATTTGATCCTTCATAAACGGTGATTTTTAATGAAAATATATAAAATGATTTTATTGCATCTGTGTGTATTTGCTTGTATAAATACATAGATAATATATATATATTGTTGACTGTATGCATTGTCATTTAGTATGCATGTATATATATTATAGTAATTTACTCAGTGAGGTTTGACTCCCCTCCGTTGACTATTTCTCAGGAGAGTCATCTTCATCAGACCCTCAGCAGCAGGCCTGTATGCCAGATTTCTTCCGCCCCGGCTTCATTATGTAAACTGCTCACTTGATTTTTATTTTTATAATCTAGACACTGCAGTAGTTGTATAAAGTCGTGAGATATGTACTTTAAATAGTTGAACTGAAACTTGTATTAAAAGTTTATTTATATATATGAGATGAGGATTTGATTAAATTTCATTTGGTGTAAATATTATTTTGATATTTATGATTTTATTCCGCTGCAAATTATGTTATTATTACTATTGCATGTTTTTATTTGTTTTAGGCTTGCTACGGGTTCCGGATTTGAAAGAATTCTCATTCCCTAGCACTGGTCATGGCCCCTTTTTTGGGTCGTGACACACAGGTGGTGGCTCTGGTGACATAGGTGGCGCTCTACAAGCTACATGAAAGGAAGAGAATGTAGGGAAAAAGGAGAAAAAGAAAAGAAAAGAAAAGAAAGGGGAAAGAGAAAAAGAATACCCGGTTTTTAACTATATATATATATTGTAATATCCCGTGTTTTTTTTAAATATTTTACACTGTACCGGTATATGCAGTGTTAATAATTTTTGTATATATATTATGATATTTTCATGAGTTGATATGTATTTAAAACCTATTTTTATTACTGTGTCTTATTTACAGTACTTTACGTAAAATTTTCCCGGGACTTACATTTTCGGGGAAATTTTCACGTAAATAATTTATTATTAATTATTTTAAATATATTTTCGGACTTGCATGAACTCATACGTATTTTTAAAATTACTATACACCGTGTATGTGTGTGATATTTATTTAATTAGTGTTTAATATATATTACCCTAATATTTTATTATTTATTTATTAATTTATTGTTATTTAATTATTTTATTTATTATTAAATTATTAAAATATTAAACTATATGTGTGGATGTGAAATTTTTCAAATATTTTATTAAAATTTTTATTTTTTTTCTTTTTCTCTTTTCTTTTCTTTTTTCTTCTTCTTCTTCTTCTTCTTCTTCTTCCTCTCCCTCCCGCGCCCGACCACCCTTCCCCTCACCGCTGAAAATCCCGACCACCTTCCATCGATGTGCCTCCCGGCTTGCCACCGCCGTTCCCAGCCGTCCCCCGCAGCCAGCAGCCTCCTTCCCCGGCGCCGGCAGCCTCTTTTCTTCCATTTTGGCCGAAACTTCTTCTCCTTACCGTCGACGACGATTCCGGCCACCATTTTTGACACCGTCGGTCTCTTTCTTCTCCTTGAGCTCTGGTGAGTGTGATTCTAGCTTTGGTTTGAGCTTAAATGGTCTAGAATTGCTTAGGTTTCGAATTTTCCAATTCGGTCACATTAGGGTTTTTGATTTTTTTGAGCTTCGAATTGATTGATTCATGAAAACTCTCTTAAAAAATGTTGATCCCAGTAGCTTAATCTACATGTATGAATTTTTTTGGAATTTTTGGAGATTGTTTGGATTTTTGGGTATTTTTGAATATTTTAATATTATTTTCTAATTTTCGGAAATTAATTATTTAAATTATGAAATTGTGTTTTATGGTTAAATTAGGTGTTGAAATGAATTATAGGAATTTATTTGGAATTTTTATGAATTTCTATGTATTTATTTTGAATTATTGAAGTTTATGTAATTTGGGAAATTAGGGTTAATTGTGTTTTAAATTGAAATTAATTGGTTAATTGAGTTTAATTATTGATATTATTGATAAATATGTTGAGAAAATTAATTTTGGATAATTGTATAATTTTTGGTGAATTTTTGAAGTAATTTAAGTATATTTATATATATAGGGGGTATTTTGGTAATTTTACCCTAAATTGGCTAAAATTGTAATTTAATTGGTTTTAATAGTTATTTAAGGTATAAAAATGATTTCTATAAATTATTTAGTATTTTTAACTAATTAAAACTATTTTTCGTAAATTATTTTCAATTATATATATAATATACGGTTTTTCTAATAAAATGAGTTTTTATCGGTTTTTATAGTGTTTAAAGGTTAATTATGTAATTTCTACCTATAAAATGTATTTCTATGTTATAAGGATATTTTTGATATTTCTGGAATTGTTCTGTGTTTGTGAACCCCGGTCGGTAGACTGTAGTTTGGAGTCCGACCGAGGGGTTGTGGATTTGTGTTGAGCCTGTTTTTCGAAGTGTATTTCTTTGCAGGGTCAGCTCTACTCTTTTGAGTAGAGAGATGTCCGTTTTACAGGGGAGGTTCTGCAGAATTTTCATTAGAATTCTCGTAAAACATGATATCCGGTCGAACCCTAATTTCTAATTCTGTGTTTAATACTCTAGATCGAATTCTAGGATTTCTGTTAGGTTTATTCTAATGTCGGTTATTTATTGTTTGTTTAGTTGCGCCGAGACCGAGGGCTAGTGGACCAGGCCCGTCGGATCCATCTCGTGGAGCGCACTAATTTGTGAGTTACTATACTATATATATATATGCCTTAGGATGCATGATTTTAGAAATATATGTTTTATTTTGATTAAAATGCATAAATAATGTGATTTGTATTTAAGTATATTTTTGGTTTATTGTTGGTATATATTAAATTATATGCATGTTTTATTAATAAATCATATTTAAAAATGTTTTTAAATATATTTCTAGCTTAATTTGTAAATTGATTGAATTCATTTGACATATATATACTTGAAATATACCTGGTTTACTTTTGGTATATTTCCGGGTATATATATGGTTTATATTGTTATTTCATTTAAATTCATGCATCATTTATTTGTGAATGAATGTTTTATATTCATTAATGAAGGATATCGATAGAACGTGCTACCTATTGGGCAACACTAGGATCGAGTACGTACCGGTATGCCTATAGTATTTAGGCTATACTACTAACTATTTACGGATATTGATTGATTATGATTATTGATGTGTGTGATGGGATTTGGGTGTGATTGCTGGAGCTCGGTTGACCAAGTGTCTCGGGGCCAATTACATTGGTAGTCAGACTGCTGGAGCTCGGTTGACTTAGTGTCTCGGGGCCAGTCTATTGTCTAAATGGATTAAGTGGATATATTTGGAATAAGTGAGCCTGTATGGCTAGAGTGTTGTCTAACACTATTTTTGAGGTTGCGATATCTTAGGGTTCTATTTGATCCTTCATAAAAGATGATTTTCAGATAAAATGTATATATAAAATGATTTTATTGCATTTGTGTGTATTTGCCTGTATATATACATATTAGATATATACTGTTGATTGGATGCATTATCATTTAGTATGCATGTATATATATTATAGTAATTCACTCAGTGAGGTCTGACTCCCTCCGTTGACTATTTTTCAGGAGAGTCAACATCTTCAGACCTCAGTAGCAGGCCTGTACGTCGGATTTCTTCCGCTCCGGCTTCTTTGTGTAAATTACTTATTTGAGTCTTATTTTTATATAATCTAGACACTGCAGTAGTTGTAAATTAAATTGTGGGATTTTATGTATTTATCTATGTGAGATATTGTATTATTTGAAATTGGATTTGTATTAAGAGATTTATATATTTATGAGAGGAGATTTGATTTAAATCCAGTGGTGAAAATGTTATTATTATATCTATGATTTTATTTCCGCTGCATATAATATTGATATTATTATTATTGCATGTTTATTTTATTTTAGGCTTGCTACGGGTTCCGAATTCGAAAGAATTCCCGTTCCCTAGCGCCGGTCATGGCCCCTGTTTTGGGTCGTGACATATATATATATAAAATACTCTAAGACAAGTACACAAATAACATATTCATAATATAATAAGAATAATAGTAAATAATAATAATGATGATGATGATGATGACGATGATGATGATGATGATGATGATGATGATGATGATGATGATGATGATGATAATAATAATAATAATAATAATAATAATAGTAATATTATTATTATTATTATTATTATTATTATTATTATCATTATTATTATTAACAATAACAATAAAGACAATAATACTAACAATAATAATCATAATAATAATAATAACTATAATAATAATAATGATAATAGTAATGATAATGACTTTAATATTTTTAAATAATAAAACTTCCAAAATAAATGTTTTACGCAAATAAAATATTTAGAATAAAATAAATAAATAATATACACAAATAATAATAATAATAATATATAAATAAAATTTAAAATTTTATTAATAATGCATATCTCAAATATATTTCAATAATTTAAAATAAAGGGTCATTACAAGTTTGTACCCTTTTGAATGAGTAGAATAGCCGATGAAGATGTATATTTCACTTTTGTCATTAAGCTTGGTTCTTCTTTCATCTGGTATATGAACATGGGCTAAACTTTTAAATATTGTAAAGTGAGAAATTCCGGGCTTTCTTTCATTCCAGGCTTCTTGCAGTGTCTTTCCCTAAACACTTCCTGTTAGAGATGGGTTCGATAGGTAGACTATTTATCACGACCCAAATCAGGAGTCATGACTAATGCTAGGAAATGGAAATTCATTCGAATCCAGAACTCGTAGCAAGCCTTAAAAGAATAAAAGCATGCAATAAATAAATAAAATACACCAGATTAAAAATCTTAAATCAATATAATCATAAAA
This sequence comes from Mallotus nudiflorus, assembly GCA_947683625.1. Classification (NCBI taxonomy): domain Eukaryota; kingdom Viridiplantae; phylum Streptophyta; class Magnoliopsida; order Malpighiales; family Euphorbiaceae; genus Mallotus; species Mallotus nudiflorus. The sequence goes on along the minus strand of CANTUR010000176.1, from coordinate 142,649 downwards.
ACTTCTGTCATATCATATAATAAAAATATTTCATACAATATTCAGAGAAAGGCCTCTAAAATAACAACCAACATTCTACAAATACAAAATATGACTACTACTGTAGTTTTCTATAGTACAATAAAAATCAAGTAAGTATTTTACATAGACAAGTCGGAGCTGAAGAAGTCCGACGGATGGGCCTACTATTGAGGTTTGAGGAAGAAAAATCTCCTGAAAAATCAACAACTAAGGGGAGTCAGACCTCACTGAGTGAATTATTATATTATATATACATGCATCTCCTAATGTCATATGCAATCAATCATCAGTATATATAATATATATATACAGGCATTTCACACAGATGCTGAAATCACTTTATATATAAATGCTGAAAAACATTCATTTTATTGAAAGATCAAATAAAACCCTATTTAAATCTCAACCTTAATCAATAATAACTCTTTAGCCATATAGCCTCACTTAATTCCAAATTAATTCACTTATTCCATTATGGACAGTAGACTAGCCCTGAGACACTAAATCAATCGAGCTCCAGCAACCATACTATTTAATCACCTCAATCTCAAATCAATCAATCAAACATATATCACCTCAAGTGATTCACAACTCAACCCTAAATCTATCGCACCGGTACGTACACGGTCCTAGTGCTACCCACTAGGTAGCACGTTCTATTGATATCCTTCAATTAAAATTAAACATACATATGGGAAAATAAATAATGCATAATAACATTCATAATAATAAAATAAACCATATATATACAAGAAATATATCTAAAATAAACTAAGTATATTTCAAGTATATATATGTTAAATAAATTCGAAATCAACAATAAAAATATGCCAAATAAAAACCAATAACATACTAAAATCATGCTAAATATATGTAAAAAATACAACATGTATTTATTTTAAAAAATATATACTAAAAATATACCTAACATATACTAAACATTTAATAAAATAATTCAAGAATAAATACATATTAAAACATGAATATTCTAAATCATGCATCCTAAAGGCGATGTATATATAGTATAATAAGTCACATGTTTGTGCTCCTCGAGGCTGACTGGACAGGCCTAGTCCGATAGGTGTCGGTCTCGACGCAACTAGAAAAATAAATCAGAATAAATTTCTAACTTTATGCTTTTAGGATTACTATACAAAGACTCGATCAAAATTCCAAAACTAGACTCAGACCAGTTGTCACGTTTTACTAGAAATCTACCGAAAATTTGACAGAGTCCTTTTTGTAAAATGGACGTCTCCCTACAAAAGTAGGGCCTATCCTGCACAAAAAACACACTTCTAAAATCCATAGATGCACAATACCTCGGGTTGGGACCCCAAGCTGCACAATTCCCAACCAAGGTTCACAATCACAAACCAACAATATTAAATAGTAAAATAATAAAAATCATCAAAATCCATAAAAATATTAAAAAAAACCATTATTTTCCAACTAAAACATAAAATTCTAGTTTTTAAATAATATTTGATAATAAAATTCATAAATAGAATAAAATTCCGATTTTACAATTAAATTAACATAAATTGTAAATAATTATTAAAATCATAATTTAACATCATAAAAAAAAATAAAATACCCATTTAAGCTCAAAATAATAAATAAATTTATTATTTACATAATATTCCAAAATTATCACAAATTAACTAATAAAATCTCAAATATTGTACGATATTAATAAAAACCAATTTCTCAAATAATTGACCTAAAATAGTTAAATTCACAATAAACTACGTAAATAGTTTAATTATATAATAAAACTAGTTTAAAACCCATTTTATTGCCAAAATAGTAAATAATCTACTATTTGAATATAATTTTCAAAAATTAGTATTAATTAGTTGAAAATAGTAAATAATTTGTGAAAATCATTTTAATACCAATTATTATTTCAAAATCATTTAAAACATATAATTTAACCATAATTTCAACAAAAACTCATAATTAACCTATATAATAAAAAATGGCATAACACTAACTAATTCCCTAACAATTTATATAAAATCACAAAAATAATTTTATCAACACATATTATTCTAACATTATTTAAAATATATAATTTAACAATATTTCAACAAAAATACAAATCTAACATAAAATTCCAATATATACAAATATAAAAATATTTCTAAAAATTATATAATATTCCCAAAAATTATTTTCTCATTACTAAAATTAAAAACTTAAATTAACAATGCTAATTTAACTAAATTTCCATTCAAAATAACTAATTAACATAATTATAAAAATATCTATTTTTAATTACTAAAATATTCAAAAATTACCTATAACCAAAATCAACCAAAATAATTTAGATCAATATATATATACAGATCAACCCAAAAAAAGTAACCAAATAATTAAAATAAAATTCTGGGTAATTTAAACAAATAATTTATAAATTAACAAAATCAAAATCAACCTAAAAACTAACTAAAATCAACTTCCTAACAACCAAGATCTAACTACCCTTAACCCACTAACTCTCCTAGCACTGAGATCAAGGGCAGAGGAAGGGTTGTTGCTGCAAGTGTCGGAGTTGCTACCGTCTCCGGTGACAGTAGGTGATGGTGGAGCTAGGCATCGCAGTAAGAGGACTAGAGGCTGCTACTGCTGCTTCGCGACTTCAATAGCTTCAGACGGCCGTCTCTAGCAGTTGTCAATGTCCAGTGGAAGGGGGAGATGCTGGTGGTCATCTGGTGGTGGGGGTGTGGTGGTGCAAGTGGGTCACGCATAATGACAGTAGAGGAAGTGGTGAAAAGGGGAAGATGAAGAAGTGGGGAGGAAAAAGGAGAGTTGACTGATTTTTTTTTTTTTTGTACTTGTTGACTAATTTTTCATATATACATACATATATACATAAACATGTACAGGGTAGTTTAAGTTTAGTATATATATGTATATATGTATTGGATAATTTAAGTAATGTATATATATATATTCCCACTCAACACACACATATATATATATGCATATAACAACAATAATAATACTAACTCTAGTTAAAATAATGCTATAAATAATAATAATCAACAATAATAGTGCCAGGTATAAAATATTATGACAATTAAAATAATAATGTATGTGCATGTAAATAAAATGATATAGAAATAATAATATTAATAGTTCCCAAATAGAATTTTAAATTTAGTACTAAAATATAATAATTTAATATCAATAATAACAACATAAAATAAAAATAATTTATATCGCTGAGAACCTCGATATTTTATATATATAATAATTTAAAATATTTGGTTTATTACACTATTGTAGCTATTGCTTCAGCCCAAAATTCTTTCGGCAAATGTTTGCTTTTAAGCATGCTTCATGCCATATCAAGGATGGTTCTATTTTTCTTTCTGAAACCATTTTGTTGTGGAGATCTCGAAACTATGAGAAAATGCCTAATTCCACTTGTTGTATAAAACTCTTAGAATTCTTTTGAAATGAATTCTCTTCCTCGATTTGATCTCATGTAATAACCTGAGTTTTTAAAAATTTTTATATTTTATCGGGATATGCAGTATTAATAATTTTTAATACATATATTTGATTATTTAATTATTTTGTTAATAATTAATGTTATTTTATGTTTATTTAAAAAATTTTACTTAAAAAATTATTTCAAAACCTATTATTTTGGAAAATAGCATTTAAATAAAATTTTATTGTTTAATATTATTTTATTTTAACAAACTTTATTGTCCCATGCATTATTATTTTGTATATTAAAATATATACATATACATATATTATTATAAATATTAGGGTTTAGTAATATTTTAATGCATGTTATTATTATGTGTGTGTGTGTGTACATATATATATATATACACACACACACACACACACATTATTTTACTACATAAAGTTTACCAACTATATTATATAATAATATATACATATAATATATACATAATATACACATACATAAAACAAAAATCAAACATAAAAACCCATCTTCTCCTCCAACCTCCTGACACCCCCATCACCCTCACCGTCTGTCTGCAAGTCCGGCCACCTACCGTTGGTGTGCCTCCTGGCATGCCACCATCGTCCCAGCCTGCTCCATCGTCCTCTCCGGCACCATTCAACCTAATTTTGGCCTTGAAACTCGAAATTGACCTCACCTTCGTCGATTGCTTTCCCGGCCACCATTTCATGCACTGTCAGTCTCTATCAACTCCCTGAGCTCCGGTGGTTCCTATTCCAAGCTCCTTTTGGCTGGGAAACGAGTGGTGGTGAAGGTTTAAGCTTATTTCTATTTCAGCCATTCTTGGGTTTTTTATTTTTTTATAATTATTGTTAGATTCAAGCTTAATTCCTTTACAAAAGTTGCTTCTCTTAGCTCAATATACATCCTGAATTTTTTTTGGAATTTTTGGAATTTATTTTGATTTTTATGAATTTTTGATTATTTTATTAATATTTTCTAATTTTCGTAAATTAATTACATAAATTGTGAAATTATGATTTTTGATGTTTATAGTGGTTGAAATTAATTTTAGAATTAAATTTATAACTTTTGTGATTTTTTTGTAATTAATATAATTTTATTTAGTTTATGTGAATTTTGGAAATTTAGGTTAAATGTGTATTTTGTTAAGATTAATTGGTTAATTGAGTATAATTATTGATTTTATTGAATTATATGTTAAGAAAATAATTTTTGAGTAATTATATATTTTTTAGTGAATTTTTGAGTAATTATAATATATTATTTGAATTTTGATATATTAGGGGTATTTTAGTAATAATTTGGTCGAATATTAAGTTTAATTGGTTTTAATAATTATTTGAGGTATAAAAATGATTTTTACAAATTATTTACTATTTTTAACTAATTAAAACTATGTTTTGAAATTTATTTTCAAATTATATATAATATACTATTTTTGTAAATAAATGAGTTTTTAATGATTTTTAATATGTTTTTGGGCTAATTAAGTAATTTGGATTTATTAAATAACTTTCTATTAATATTTGTGAATTTATTGAGAATTATTGATTTTTAATAATATAATATTAATATTAGGGTTTTTAACTAAAATCGGTAAAATAATTATTTTTAGTGTTTAAATATCTAAATTGCTATATTTTGGTATATAAAGGGTATTTTTGGTATTTTTGGAATTTTTATGTATTCTATGTATATCTTGCAAATTGTGAACCTCAGTCGATGGAATTATAGTTTGGGAATCCGACCGAGGAGTGATGTGGATGTTTGTATTCGAAGTGTGTTTTCTTGTAGGACCGGCTCTACTTTTTAAGTAGAGAGATGTCCATTTTACAGGGGAGGTTCTGTTGAATTTTCGGTAGAATTCTCGTAAAATGTGACATTCGGTCAAATTCCTATTCCTTGTTTGTGTTTAGAATTCTAGATCAAGTTTCTAGAAATTAAGTTAGATTTATTCTAATTTTGTGTTAATATTTTATTTGTTAGTTGCGCCGAGACCGATGTCACGACCCAAAACAGGGGCCATGACCGGCGCTAGGGAACGGGAATTATTTTGAATCCGGAACCCGTAGCAAGCCTAAAAAAAATAAAATAAATCATTGAATAGTAATAACAATATATAATGCAGCGAAAATAAAAATCATAAATATAATAATAACATATGCACCAACTGGATTTAAATCAAATCCTCATCATCACATATATATAAACTCCTTTAATACAAATCCACTTCAAATATAATACAACATCTCTTTAATAATTTAATGACTACTGCAGTGTCTAGATAAAATATGATTCAAGACTCAGGGAAGCATTTTACATAAAGAAGCCGGGGCGGAAGAAATCTGGCGTACAGGCCTGCTATTGAGGTCTGAAGACGATGACTCTCCTGAAAAATAGTTAACGGAGGGGAGTCAGACCTCACTGAGTGAGTTACTATAATATATATACATGCATACTAAATGACAATGCATACAATCAACAATATATATCTAATATGTATATATACAGGCAAATACACACACAGATGTAATAAAATCATTTTATATATTTTTATTGAAAATCACAGTTTATGAAGGATCAAATAGAACCCTATGAAATCGCAATCTCAAACAGTGTTAGACAACACTCTAGCCATACAGGCTCACTTAATCCAAATATATCCACTTAACCCATTTAGACAGTAGACTGGCCCCGAGACACTAAGTCAACCGAACTCCAGCAGTCTGACTGCTAGTGTGATTGGCCCCGAGACACTAGGTCAATCGAGCTCTAGCAATCACACCTCCAAACCATATCTCACACATCAAATAATCATATCCAATCAATATTGTCATGACCCAAAACAAGGGCCATGACCGGCGCTAGGGAACAGGAATTCTTTCGAATCCAGAACCCGTAGCAAGCCTAAAAATAAAATAAAACATGCAATAGTAATAACAATATATAATGCAGCAGAAATAAAAATCATAAAATATCACAATAACATATGCACCAACAGGATTTAAATCAAATCCTCATCATTACATATATATAAATAAACTCTTTTAATACAAATCCAGTTCAAATATATAATACAACATCTCTTTAAATATTTAATGACTACTGCAGTGTCTAGATACAATAAACCCAAGACTCAGAGAAGCAGTTTACATAAAGAAGCCGGGGCGGAAGAAATCCGGCGTACAGGCCTACTACTGAGGTCTGAAGATGATGACTCTCTTGAAAAATAGTCAACGCAGGGGATCAGACCTCACTGAGTGAATTACTATAATATATATATATGCATACTAAATGACAATCCATACAATCAACAGTATATATCCAATATGTATATATACAGACAATACACACAGATGTAGTAAAATCATTTTATATATTTTTATTAAAATCATCATTTATGAAGGATCAAATAGAACCCTATGATATCGAAACCTCAAACAGTGTTAGACAACACTCTAGCCATACAGGCTCACTTATTCCAAAATATATCCACTTAATCCATTTAGATAGTAGATTGGCCCCGAGACACTAAGTCAACCGAGCTCCAGCAGTCTGACTGCCAGTGTGATTGGCCCCGAGACACTTGGTCAAACGAGCTCCAGCAATCACACCTCCAAACCATATGTAATATCCCGTGTTTTTTTAAAATATTTTTACACTGTACCGGGATATACAGTGTCAATAATTTTTGTATATATATTACGATATTTTTATGAGTCATTATGTATTTTAAACCTATTTTAATTATTGTCTATTATTTTCAGTGTTTTACGTAAAATTTTCCCGGGACTTTCATTTTCGGGGAAATTTTCACGTAAACAATTTATTATTAATTATTTTAAATGTATTTACGGGTTTGTATGAACTCATACATATTTTTAAATTATTAAATAAAGCCTGTGTGTGTATATTTATTTAATTAGGGTTTATTATTACCCTAATATTTTATTAATTATTTATTATTATTTGATTATTTTATTTATTATTAAATTATTAAAATTTATTATTTTATTATTATTTATTTATTAATATTTAATTATTTTAATTTACTTTATTTTTTTATTTTTTTTCTTTTCTTTTCCTTTTTCTTTCTTTTTCTTTTTCTTTCTCTTTCCTTTTCTTTCTTTTTCTTTTTCTTCTTCTTCTTCTTTCTTCTCCCGCGCGGGCGCCGGACCACCATTTCTTCTCACCGTCGTTTCTCCCTCCTCCGACCACCGTTTTCTACACCGCCGGTCTCTATCTTCTCCTTGAGCTCCAGTGAGTGTTATTCTAGCTTTGGTTTGAGCTAAAATGGTCTAGAATTGCTTAGGTTTTGATTTGAATATTTCGGCCACTTTTGGTTTTCGATTTTTTTGAGCTTCAATTTGGATGATTCATGGAAACTTCCTTCACAAATGTTGTTCCTGGTAGTTTAATCTTCATGTATGAATTTTTACAGAATTTTTGGAGGTTGTTTGGATTTTTGGGTATTTTTGAATATTTTAATATTATTTTCTAATTTTCGGAAATTAATTATTTAAATTATGAAATTGGAGTTTATGGTTGAATTAGGTGTTGAAATGAATTATAGAAATTTATTTGGAATTTTTATGAATTTCTAAGTATTTATTTTTAATTATTGAAGTTTATGTGATTTTGTAAAATTAAGTTAATTGTGTTTTTATTTGAATTTAATTGGTTAATTGAGTTTAATTATTGATATTATTGATAAATATGTTGAGAAAATTAATTTTGGATAATTGTATGATTTTTGGTGAATTTTTGAAGTAATTTAGGTATATATATATATATAGGGGTATTTTGGTAATTTTACCCTAAATTGTCTAAAAATGTAATTTAATTGGTTTTAATATTTATTTAAGGTATAAAAATGATTTCTACAAAATATTTAGTATTTTTAACTAATTAAAACTATTTTTCGTGAATTATTTTCAATTATATATATAATATACGGTTTTTCTAATAAAATGAGTTTTAATCGATTTTTACAGTGTTTCAAGATTTATTATGTAATTTCTACGTATGAAATGTATTTTTATGATTTAAGGATATTTTTGGTATATTTGAATATATTTTCTGTGTTTGTGGACCCCGGTCGACAGATTGTAGTCTGGAGTCCGACCGAGGGGTTGTGATGGATTGTGGTGTTTATTTTTGAAGTGTATTTTCTTTGCAGGGTCGGCTCTACTCTTTTGAGTAGAGAGATGTCCGTTTTACAGGGGAGGTTCTGCCGGATTTTCGGTAGAATTCTCGTAAAACGTGATATCCAGTCGAACCCTAATTTTCGATTCTGTATTTTAATACTCTAGATTGAATTCTAGGATTTCTGTTAGGGTTATTCTGATGTCGAATAATTATTTCTTGTTTAGTTGCGCCGAGACCGAGGGTTAGTGGACCAGGCCCGTCGGACCTGTCTCGTGGAGCGCATTAGGTGAGTTACTATATTATATATATATGCTTAGGATGCATGATTTAGAAAATGCATGTTTTATTTTGACTAAATATGCATAAATAACATGATTTATATTCAAGTATATTTTTGGTATATTTTTCGTATATAATAAATTATATACATGTTTTATTAATAAAATATATTTAAAATGTTTTTAAATATATTTTTAGTTTAATTCATGATTTGATTGGATTTATTTGACGTATATATACTCAAAATATACCTGGTTTATGTTTGGTATATTTTCGGTATATATATGGTTTATATTGTTGATTTATTTAAATTCATGCATCATGTATTTGTGAATGAATGTTTTATTATTTATTACTGAAGGATATCAATAGAACGTGCTACCTAGTGGGCAGCACTAGGACCGAGTACGTACCGGTACGCCTATAGTTTTAGGCTATATACTAACTATTTATGGATATTGATTTGATTATGATTATTGATATGTGAGATATGGTTTGGGTGTGATTGCTGGAGCTCGGTTGACCAAGTGTCTCGGGGCCAATCACACTGGCAGTCAGACTGCTGGAGCTCGGTTGACTTAGTGTCTCGGGGCCAGTCTACTGTCCATATGGATTAAGTGGATATATTTGGAATCAGTGAGCCTGTATGGCTAGAGTGTTGTTTAACACTATTGTCTGAGGTTGCGATATTTTAGGGTTCTATGTGATCCTTCATAAAAGTTGATTTTCAGACAAATATATAAAATGATTTTTCTGCATCTGTATGAACTTGCCTGTATATATACATATTACTCATATACTGTTGACTGTATGCATTATCACTTAGAGTGTATGTATATATATTATAGTAATTCACTCAGTGAGGTCTGACTCCCCTCCGTTGACTATTTTTCAGGAGAGTCAACTTCCTCAGACCTCAGTAGCAGGTCGATACGCCGGATTTCTTCCGCCCCGGCTTCTTTATGTAAATTATATACTTGAGTCTTATATATTTTATCTAGACACTGCAGTAGTTGTGAAATAAAGTATTTGTTTTAAAGAGATGTATTATAGTAAAACTGGATTTGTATAAAGATTATACATTTATGAGATTATATATGCGATGTGATGAGTTTTGAATTAAATCCAGTTGATATGGATGATATTGTAATATTTATGATTTTTATTTTCCGCTGCATAAATATATTTTTATGGTTATTATTGCATATTTATTTTATTTTTAGGCTTGCTACGGGTTCCGGATTCGAAAGAATTCCCGTTCCCTAGCGCCGGTCATGGCCCCTGTTTTGGGTCGTGACAAAGTTGGTATCAGAGCGAAGTTCGTTTCAGAGTGGAGTTCTGTGTCAGGGCTTAGTTTTGTGAGTTGTGGCCCTAGTTTTAAAGTTGTGTTTTCTGTTGGACTACTGCAGTGTATTAGGTTCGAGTATGTCTTGATGAGTATTCCTTGCTGTAGTTTTCAGCGTTATTCCTCCGTTGTCTGTTTTGTCTGAATCTTTCCGTTTGTCTTTTCAGTATGAGGAGGCGAGCGCGTGTCGCTCCACCGGTCGTTGAGGCCGAGGATGATGAGTCTTTTCAGGATGAGGTTTTACCTCCTGAATCGCCAGTTAGACGTAGAGGTCGTGGCAGGGGTAGACCTCGAGGAGCGGCAGGTCACCGTAGGCAGAGAGAGTTACAGGACGAGGAGCCTGTTGAGCCTGAGTTTGATGTTCCTGTTCCTCCAGTTGTTCAGCCTGTTCAGCCTGCCTATCAGCAGGGTATGTCTGACCCTGAGGCAGCTTTGTTCTATGCCAGAGTTGGCAGGATTGCTTTTGATGGTACTTCTGATCCTTTAGATTTTCTGCATGCGATTGAGACTAGGACTCGGACTGCTCATACCGAGTACCAGAGGATCATGATTTTCGAGTTGTCTGTCGAGGGACCAGCCTTGGATTGGTTCATTCAGATGATCCAGCCTTATATGATGACGATGACATGGGCTCAGTTTCGAGAGCGATTCATGAGGAGATTTTGTCCAGAGCCTCTTCGTTTGAGCTATCGTCTCCGTTTGACCAGTATTTCTCGTGGAGATCGATCTGTAGAGGAGTATACCCGAGAGTTTCTTCGTCTGGGTAGATATGCTGAGGATCTGATGCGAGATCAGTATTTCGCTGTTACTACGTATGTTACTGGTTTGGGTTCAGCTTTTGCTGGTATGCCCACAGCAGGTCTTACTCTCGAGTCGGTGATTGAGCTAGCTAAGGAGATTGAGCTGAGGTTAGTTAGGCAGGGAGCGATGCCTGATTATTACCAGTTGGGAGTTCAGTCAAGTGGATTGCAGGCTACTCCATATTCGAGTTTTCATGTTGGTTCGAGTAGTCAGCAGCAAGGTTCGACTCAGCAGAGTCAGAGACAGTAGCAGCGAGTGCATCGGAGCAGTAGACATGGTCGTGGAGGTCAGCGTAGATCGTTCAGATTTGGGTCAGGTGCTTCGAGCAGCAGCAGTGGTCGTAGTTCTGGATCAGCGGCCAGTGTTTGTCAGACTTGTGGTAGAGTCCATCAGGGACCGTGTTATCTGACACCGTTGACATGTTTCAGATGCGGGCAGACAGGACATTTTGCCAGATCGTGTCCTTACCCCGGATATCAGCAGCAGCAGATTCCGCGATTCCCACAGTAGTCGATTGCTAGTGCTACACCCGTGCCATTTCAGTTACCACCAGCTCAGCATCAGAGTTCTACTCAGTTTGTTCCACAGCAGAGTCGTGGTAGAGGTACTAGAGGAGGTACCAGAGGCGTTGGCCAGGCTTCTACCAGTCAGCAGGGAGGTCGAGGCCAGGCCAGAGTCTTCCATCTGACTCAGCAGGATGCTCAGGCATCTAATGCAGTCGTGGCAGGTATTCTTTCTGTTTGTTACCTGGATGCTTGGGTTTTGTTTGATCCGGGTGCCACGCATTCGTTTGTTTCTCCCGTTTTTGCTTCTAAATCTTGTTGGCAAGCTTCGAGGATGGCTTTTCCTTTGTCTGTTGCCACTCCTCTGAGTGATTCCTTGGACATCGATATTGTTCTTTCTGGTTGTCCAGTTCTCGTGGGAGATAGAGAATTATCCGCCGATTTGATTTTGTTGGATGTGATGGAGTTCGATGTTATTTTGGGAATGGATTGGTTATCTCAGCACTTTGCCGTGGTTGATTGCAGGAATAAGGAGGTGATTTTCAGAATTCCTGGTGAAGTAGAATTTAAGTTTGTTGGTGACAGGAGTTCAGCACCTCAGAATCTTATTTCTGTTATTTCAGCTAGGAAGTTGTTGAGGAAAGGTTGTCAGGGGTTTTTGGCATTGGTTAGGGATACGTCAGTGGAGAAGTTGTCACTCACAGATGTTCCTGTTGCTTGTGAGTTTCCTGATGTTTTTCCCGAGGAGTTGCCAGGTTTACCACCTCATAGAGAGATTGAGTTCTGTATAGATGTGGTTCCAGGTATTACTCCTATATCTATGCCGCCCTATCGTATGGCTCCTGCAGAGTTGAGAGAGTTGAAGGAGCAGTTGCAAGAGTTGTTGGAGAAGGGTTTTATCAGACCTAGTGTTTCTCCTTGGGGTGCACCAGTCTTGTTTGTGAAGAAGAAGGATGGTACCCTGAGACTGTGCATTGACTACAGAGAGCTTAATAAGGTGACAGTGAAGAACAAGTATCCTCTCTCGAGGATAGATGATTTGTTTGATCAGCTCCAGGGTGCACAATTCTTTTCTAAGGTCGACTTGAGGTCGGGTTATCATCAGCTGCGGATCAGTGAAGTTGATATTCCTAAGACAGCATTCCACACTCGATATGGTCATTATGAGTTTCTGGTGATGTCTTTTGGTTTGACTAATGCACCAGCAACTTTTATGGACCTGATGAACAGAGTATTCCGACCGTATGTGGATCAGTTTGTAGTAGTCTTCATTGATGATATACTGGTATATTCGAGGAGTATGGAAGAGCATGTATATCACTTGAGGATTGTACTACAGACACTGAGAGATCATCAGCTTTATGCTAAATTCTCGAAGTGTGATTTCTGGATGGAGAGTGTTTCTTTTCTTGGACACGTAGTGTCTAAAGAAGGTATTCAGGTTGATCCACAGAAGGTTGAGGCAGTATCTGAGTGGCCTAGACCTACTTCAGTTACTGAGATTCGGAGTTTTCTGGGTTTAGCCGGGTATTATAGGCGGTTTGTGCAGGATTTTTCCAGGATTGCAGCCCCTATGACTCGCTTGACTCAGAAGAATGTTAGATTCGAGTGGTCAGAAGCTTGTGAGAATAGTTTTCAGTTGTTGAAGGATTATGATTGCGAGATTCTTTACCATCCGGGTAAAGCTAATGTGGTAGCAGATGCCGTGAGTAGGAAGTCCTCAGGTAGTCTTGCTCACATCAGTGTTGAGAGGAGACCATTGATCCAGGAATTGCATCTGATGGTAGATCAAGGTCTAATGATGAAGATCAGTAGATCAGGTGGACTGTTAGCTCAATTTAAAGTACGATCTGTACTGAGGGATAGGATTAAAGTAGCTCAGAGTCGAGATCCTATTCTAGAAGAGCTTGCAGAGAATGTCAGAGCAGGGAAGTTCACTGATTTCACACTCGATGATGATGGTGTGTTGTGGATCAGTGGTAGATTGTGTGTTCCTGATGTGGATGATTTGAGAGAGGAGATTTTAGAGGAAGCACATTCTACAGCTTACAGCGTTCATCCTGGTGTTACTAAGATGTACCACAGTATCAGAGATCTATACTGGTGGGATGGATTGAAGAAGGATGTTGCTGATTATGTTGCTAAGTGCTTGACATGTCAGCAAGTGAAAGCCGAACATCAGAAGCCTTCTGGGAAGCTTCAGCCTCTTCCTATTCCCGAGTGGAAGTGGGAAAGGATAGCTATGGATTTTGTGATCGGTTTACCTCGTTCGAAGGATGGATACGATTCCATCTGGGTGATTGTAGACAGATTGACGAAGTCTGCACATTTCTTGCCTGTGAAAGCCACATATTCTGTAGCTAGATTGGCAAAGTTGTACGTGAAGCATATTGTGTGCCTTCATGGAGTACCTGTGTCCATTGTGTCAGACAGAGGTTCGGTGTTTACTTCTCGTTTTTGGCAGAAGTTGCAGGAAGCGATGGGCACTAGGTTGGATTTCAGTACTGCTTTTCATCCTCAGACAGATGGTCAGTCTGAGAGGACGATCCAGACACTGGAAGATATGTTGAGGATGTGTGTCATGGATTTGAGAGGTAGCTGGGATGATCATTTGTCGCTTGTTGAGTTTGCATATAATAACAGCTACCATAGCAGTATTGGCATGGCACCATATGAGGCGTTGTATGGAAGGAAGTGTAGATCCCCGTTGAGTTGGGATGAGATCGGTGAGAGAGTTTTGACTGGACCAGAGATGGTTCAAGATGCTGCAGAGAAAGTCGCTGTGATCAAGCGCAGGTTAGAGACCGCAGTTAGTAGACAGAAGAGTTATGCGGATCCTAGGCGCAGAGATGTGGAGTTTCAGGTTGGAGATTTCATTTTTCTGAAAGTATCTCCGATGAAGGGTGTGATGAGATTTGGCAGGAAGGGTAAGTTAGCACCGAGATATATTGGACCGTTTGAGATTCTGGAGAGAGTTGGCACTGTTGCATATCGGTTGGATTTGCCTCCGAGTATGTCACAGGTGCATCTAGTATTTCATATCTCGATGTTGAGGAAGTATATCTCAGATCCTTCACATGTGTTGCAACCTGACAGTGTGGAAGTGAGTGAAGATTTGACTTTTGTGGAAGAACCTGTGGCGATCGTTGATTTTCAAGTTCGACAGTTGCGATCGAAGCAGATTCCGATGGTCAAGGTTTTGTGGCGTAGCAACAGAGTTGAAGAGCATACGTGGGAGACTGAAGCTGAGATGTGAGCTTCTTACCCGTATCTCTTTCCTTCCTGATTCTGTAATCTTGTTTTTAGAATTCGGGGACGAATTCTTGTAAGGGGGGAAGACTGTAATATCCCGTGTTTTTTTAAAATATTTTTACACTGTACCGGGATATACAGTGTCAATAATTTTTGTATATATATTACGATATTTTTATGAGTCATTATGTATTTTAAACCTATTTTAATTATTGTCTATTATTTTCAGTGTTTTACGTAAAATTTTCCCGGGACTTTCATTTTCGGGGAAATTTTCACGTAAACAATTTATTATTAATTATTTTAAATGTATTTACGGGTTTGCATGAACTCATACATATTTTTAAATTATTAAATAAAGCCTGTGTGTGTATATTTATTTAATTAGGGTTTATTATTACCCTAATATTTTATTAATTATTTATTATTATTTGATTATTTTATTTATTATTAAATTATTAAAATTTATTATTTTATTATTATTTATTTATTAATATTTAATTATTTTAATTTACTTTTTTTTTTATTTTTTTATTTTTTTTTTCTTTTCTTTTCCTTTTTCTTTCTTTTTCTTTTTCTTTCTCTTTCCTTTTCTTTCTTTTTCTTTTTCTTCTTCTTCTTCTTTCTTCTCCCGCGCGGGCGCCGGACCACCATTTCTTCTCACCGTCGTTTCTCCCTCCTCCGGCCACCGTTTTCTACACCGCCGGTCTCTATCTTCTCCTTGAGCTCCGGTGAGTGTTATTCTAGCTTTGGTTTGAGCTAAAATGGTCTAGAATTGCTTAGGTTTTGATTTGAATATTTCGGCCACTTTTGGTTTTCGATTTTTTTGAGCTTCAATTTGGATGATTCATGGAAACTTCCTTCACAAATGTTGTTCCTGGTAGTTTAATCTTCATGTATGAATTTTTACAGAATTTTTGGAGGTTGTTTGGATTTTTGGGTATTTTTGGGTATTTTTGAATATTATTTTCTAATTTTCGGAAATTAATTATTTAAATTATGAAATTGGAGTTTATGGTTGAATTAGGTGTTGAAATGAATTATAGAAATTTATTTGGAATTTTTATGAATTTCTAAGTATTTATTTTTAATTATTGAAGTTTATGTGATTTTGTAAAATTAAGTTAATTGTGTTTTTATTTGAATTTAATTGGTTAATTGAGTTTAATTATTGATATTATTGATAAATATGTTGAGAAAATTAATTTTGGATAATTGTATGATTTTTGGTGAATTTTTGAAGTAATTTAGGTATATATATATATAGGGGTATTTTGGTAATTTTACCCTAAATTGTCTAAAAATGTAATTTAATTGGTTTTAATATTTATTTAAGGTATAAAAATGATTTCTAAAAAATATTTAGTATTTTTAACTAATTAAAACTATTTTTCGTGAATTATTTTCAATTATATATATAATATACGGTTTTTCTAATAAAATGAGTTTTAATCGATTTTTACAGTGTTTCAAGATTTATTATGTAATTTCTACGTATGAAATGTATTTTTATGATTTAAGGATATTTTTGGTATATTTGAATATATTTTCTGTGTTTGTGGACCCCGGTCGACAGATTGTAGTCTGGAGTCCGACCGAGGGGTTGTGATGGATTGTGGTGTTTATTTTTGAAGTGTATTTTCTTTGCAGGGTCGGCTCTACTCTTTTGAGTAGAGAGATGTCCATTTTACAGGGGAGGTTCTGCCGGATTTTCGGTAGAATTCTCGTAAAACGTGATATCCAGTCGAACCCTAATTTTCGATTCTGTATTTTAATACTCTAGATTGAATTCTAGGATTTCTATTAGGGTTATTCTGATGTCGAATAATTATTTCTTGTTTAGTTGCGCCGAGACCGAGGGTTAGTGGACCAGGCCCGTCGGACCTGTCTCGTGGAGCGCATTAGGTGAGTTACTATATTATATATATATGCTTAGGATGCATGATTTAGAAAATGCATGTTTTATTTTGACTAAATATGCATAAATAACATGATTTATATTCAAGTATATTTTTGGTATATTTTTCGTATATAATAAATTATATACATGTTTTATTAATAAAATATATTTAAAATGTTTTTAAATATATTTTTAGTTTAATTCATGATTTGATTGGATTTATTTGACGTATATATACTCAAAATATACCTGGTTTATGTTTGGTATATTTTCGGTATATATATGGTTTATATTGTTGATTTATTTAAATTCATGCATCATGTATTTGTGAATGAATGTTTTATTATTTATTACTGAAGGATATCAATAGAACGTGCTACCTAGTGGGCAGCACTAAGACTGAGTACGTACCGGTACGCCTATAGTTTTAGGCTATATACTAACTATTTGTGGATATTGATTTGATTATGATTATTGATATGTGAGATATGGTTTGGGTGTGATTGCTGGAGCTCGGTTGACCAAGTGTCTCGGGGCCAATCACACTGGCAGTCAGACTGCTGGAGCTCGGTTGACTTAGTGTCTCGGGGCCAGTCTACTGTCCATATGGATTAAGTGGATATATTTGGAATCAGTGAGCCTGTATGGCTAGAGTGTTGTTTAACACTATTGTCTGAGGTTGCGATATTTTAGGGTTCTATGTGATCCTTCATAAAAGTTGATTTTCAGACAAATATATAAAATGATTTTTCTGCATCTGTATGAACTTGCCTGTATATATACATATTACTCATATACTGTTGACTGTATGCATTATCACTTAGAGTGTATGTATATATATTATAGTAATTCACTCAGTGAGGTCTGACTCCCCTCCGTTGACTATTTTTCAGGAGAGTCAACTTCCTCAGACCTCAGTAGCAGGTCGATACGCCGGATTTCTTCCGCCCCGGCTTCTTTATGTAAATTATATACTTGAGTCTTATATATTTTATCTAGACACTGCAGTAGTTGTGAAATAAAGTATTTGTTTTAAAGAGATGTATTATAGTAAAACTGGATTTGTATAAAGATTATACATTTATGAGATTATATATGCGATGTGATGAGTTTTGAATTAAATCCAGTTGATATGGATGATATTGTAATATTTATGATTTTTATTTTCCGCTACATAAATATATTTTTATGGTTATTATTGCATATTTATTTTATTTTTAGGCTTGCTACGGGTTCCGGATTCGAAAGAATTCTCGTTCCCTAGCGCCGGTCATGGCCCCTGTTTTGGGTCGTGACACCATATCTCACACATCAAATAATCATATTCAATCAATGTCCACAAATGGTTAGTAATATAGCCTAAATGCTATAAGCGCACCGGTACGTACTCGGTCCTAGTGCTGCCCACTAGGTAGCACGTTTTATCGATATCCTTCATTAATAAATATAAAACATTCATTCACAAATAAATGATGCATGAATTTGAAGTAAATAGCAACATAAATCATATATATACTAGAAATATACCAAAAATAAACCAGGTATATTTCAAGTATATATACGTCAAATAAATCCAATATAATCGTAAAATAAACTAAATATATATTTAAAAACATTTTAGATATAAATGTTTAATAAAGCATGCATATAATTTAAGATATACCAAAATATACCAAATATAAACTAAAGATAAACTTAAATACCAAATGAATTATTTATGCATAATTAATCAAAATAACATACATTTCTAAATCATGCACCCTAAACATATATATATAAAATAGTAACTCACACTTAGTGCGCTCCTCGAGATGGATCCGATGGGCCTGGTCCACTAGGCCTCGGTCTCGGTGCAACTAGACAAACAATAACGATAGAAATCAGAATAAACCTAACAGAAAATCCTAGAATTCGATCTAGAATATTAAACATAGAATCAAAATTAGGGTTCGACCGAATATCACATTTTACGAGAATTCTACCGAAAATTCGGTAGAACCTCCCCTGTAAAACGGACATCTCTCTACTTAAAGAGTAGAGCCGACCCTACAAAGAAACACACTTCGAAAAATAGGCTCAACCACTCATCCACAACCAATCGGTCGGACTCCAAACTACAGTCTACCGACCGGGGTCCACAATCACAGAACAATTTCAGAAATATCAAAAATACCTTTATAATATAGAAATTCATTTTATAAGTAAAAATTACATAATTAACCTTTAAACACATTAAAAACTGATAAAAACTCATTTTATTAGAAAAATCGTATATTATATATATAATTGAAAATAATTCACAAAAAATAGTTTTAATTAGCCAATTTTGTGTAAAATTATCAAAATACCCCTATATATAAATATACTAAAATTACTTCAAAAATTCATCAAAAATTATACAATTATCCAAAATTAATTTTCTCAACATATTTATCAGTAATATCAATAATTAAACTCAATTAACCAATTAATTTCAATTAAAAACACAATTAACCCTAATTTTCCAAAATTACATAAACTAATAAAATTCAAAATAAATACATAGAAATTCATAAAAATTTAAAATAAATTCCTATAATTTATTTCAACACCTATAATTATCATAAAACACAATTTCATAATTTATTTAATTAATTTTCGAAAATTAGAAAATAATATTAAAATATTCAAAAATACCCAAAATCAAAATAATCTCCAAAAATTCCAAAAAAATTCATAAATGAAGATTAAGCTACTAGGATCAACATTTGTGAAGGGACTTTTCATGAATCAAACAATTCAAAGTTCAAAAAAAATCAAAAACCCTAATGTGGCCGAAATTGAAAATTCAAAACCTAAGCCAATCAAGACCAATTCAGCTCAAACCAAAGCTAGAATCACACTCACCGGAGCTCAAGGAGAAGAAAGAGACTGGCAGTGTCAAAAACAGTGGCCGAAATCACGAGGGAAGAAGAAAATGCAAACTCTCGGCTTCCGGCAAAAAACTAATCTCCAGACGCCGAAAACAGCTGCTACAGGCGGCGAGGAAGGCTGGGGAAGGTGGTGGCACACCGGACGGCACAACAACGGCAAGAAATCAGCAGTTGCAGTGACCAGACGACGAGGGAAGCGAAAATCGGGGAAGAAGGAGCAATCGAGGGCAAAAATATAATTTTCCAAAAGTTTTGATTTTTGACTTATAATGTGTATATATATATACTTTATACTATATAATAAAATAATATTAAATTACACACATTAAATATACACCACACACTTAATATTTAATATTTTGAAATTTAATAATAAATAAAAATAATTAAATAACAATGAAATTAATAAACAAATAATAAAATATTAGGGTAATATTAATTAAACCCTAATTAAATAAATAAGTACACATATACACATTATCTAGTATTTTAAAATATGTATGAGTTCATGCAAGTCCTTAAATATATTGAAAATAATTAATAGGAAATTATTTATGTGAAAATTTCCCCGAAAATAAAAGTCTCGGGAAAATTTTACGTAAAGTACTCAAAATAATACACAATAATTAAAATAGGTTTTAAATACATATCATCTCATAAAAATATCATAATATATATATACAAAAATTATTAACACTGAATATCCCGATGCAGTATAAAAATATTTAAAAATACGAGATATTACAAATATCCTCAAACTGGTTAGTAATATAGCCTAAATGCTATAAGCGTACCGGTACGTACTCGGTCATAGGGCTGCCCACTAGGTAGCACGTTTTATTGATATCCTTCATTAATAAATAAAACATACATTCATAAAAATAAATGATGCATGAATTTAAATATAATAGCAACAATAAACCATATATATACTAGAAATATACCAAAAGTAAACCAGGTATATTTTGAGTATATATATGTCAAATAAATCCAATTAAATTACAAAATAAGCTAGGAATATATTTCAAAACATTTAAAACACAATTCATTAATAAAACATGCATATAATTTAATATATACCAAAAATAAACTAAAGATATACTTAAATACTAATCACATTAATTATGCATATTTAATCAAAATAAAACATATATTTCTAAAATCATGCATCCTAAACATATATATATATATATATATATATATATATATATATATATATATATATATAATAGTAACTCACACTTAGTGCGCTCCTCGAGATAGGTCTGACGGGCCTGGTCCACTAGCCCTCGGTTTCGGCGCAACTAAACAAACAATAAATAATAGACATCAGAATAAACCTAACAGAAAATCCTAGAAACTCGATCTAGAATATTAAACATAGAAACAGAATTAGGGTTCGACCGGACATCATATTTTACGAGAATTCTATCGAAAATTCGGCAAAACCTCCCCTGTAAAATGGATATCTCTCTACTCAAAGAGTAGAGTCGACCCTGCAAAGAAACACTGCAAAGAAACACACTTTGAAAAACAAGCTCAAAACACAACCAAAATCCCTCGGTCGGACTCCAAACTACAGTCTACCGACTGGGGTCCACGATTCACAGAACAATTATAAAAATACCAAAAATACCCTTCTAACATAAAATACATTTTATAAGTAGAAATTACATAATTAACCTTAAAACACATTAAAAACCGATAAAAACTCATTTTATTAGTAAAATCGTATATTATATATATAATTAAAAATAATTCACGAAAAATAGTTTTAATTAATTAAAAATACTAAATAATTTGTAGAAATCATTTTTATACCTTAAAGAACTATTAAAACCAATTAAATTACATTTTTAGTCAATTTAGGGTAAAATTACCAAAATGCCCCTATACATATAAATATACTAAAATTACTTCAAAAATTCACCAAAAATAGTATAATTATCCAAAATTAATTTTCTCAACATATTTATCAATAATATCAATAATTAAACTCAATTAACTAATTAATTTCAATTAAAAACATAATTAACCTAATTTTCCCAAAATTACATAAACCTAAATAATTCAAAATAAATACATAGAAATTCATAAAAATTCCAAATAAATTTCTATAATTCATTTCAACACCTATATTTATCATAAAACATAATTTCACAATTTAATTAATTAATTTCCGAAAATTAGAAAATAATATTAAAATATTCAAAAATTCCCAAAAATCAAAATAATCTCCAAAAATTCTACAAAAATTCACACATGAAGATTAAGCTACTAGGATCAACATTTGTTAAGGTAATTTTCATGAATCAATCAAATTGAAGTTCAAAAAATTCAAGAACCCTAATAGGCCGAATTCGAAAAATCGAAACCTAAGCAAATCAAGACCATTTTAAGTGAAACAAAGCTTGGAATCACACTCAACGGAGCTTAAGGAGATGGAAGAGACTGGCGGTGTTGAAAACAGTGGTCGAAAACGTCGTGAACGACGTTGCTCCTACTTTCGGCTTCTCCGGCCAAAATTGATCTCCAGATGCCAGAAACGGCTGCAACAGGCGGCGAGGAAGGCTGAGGAAGGAGGTGGCACGCCGGACGGCACACCAACGGTAAGAAATCGGGACGACAAGCGGCGGAACGGTGATGGGGACGGTCGGGAGTGAGGGAGAAGCTCGGGTGGCAATTTGGTAAATAAACCTAACTTTATAATTTTGTTAATATTAAATGTATATATGTATATATATATACTTTATACTATATATTAAAATAATATTAAATTACACACATTAAATATACACCCCACACATATAATTTAATATTTTAATAATTTAATACACCTAAAAATAATTAAATAATATCAAAACCAATTAATAAATAATAAAATATTAGGGTAATTAATTAAACCCAAATTAATTAAATAAATACACATATATATTTTATTTAGTACTTTAAAAATATATATGAGTTCATGCAAGTCCGTAAATCTATTTAAAAGAATTAATAGTAAATTATTTACGTGAAAATTTCCCCGAAAATGAAAGTCCCGGGAAAATTTTACGTAAAGTACTTAAAATAATAATAAAAAATTAAAAATCAATTTTAATTAATCAACAACTTATGAAATATCAATATCATATTTAAAAATTATTAACACTACATATCCCGATGCATTATTAAAATATTTAAAAACACGGGATATTACAACCGAGGCCTGGTCCATTAGATCGGTCTCGTGGAGCACACAAATGTGAGTTGTTATTTTATATATACGTGTATTAGGATGTATGTTTTTAGAAATGTATGTTTTAATTGTATGAAATATGCATAAATAATTTAATAAATGCTTAAGTATATTTTTGGTATATTTTGAATGAAATGCATGTTTTACCTTTGATTCATACCTAAATTGTTTTAAGTATATATATGGTTTATTTTGGTTTATTTTATAATTGAACTGAATTTGTTTGACATATATATACTAGAAATATACTTGGTTTATTTTTGGTATATTTCTAGTATATATATGGTTTATATTGCTATTTAAATTAATATCATGCATCATTTATTTTACGAATGTATGAGTTATTTTAATGAAGGATATCGATAGAACGTGCTACCTAGTAGGCAACACTAGGACCAAGTACGTACTGGTACAACAATAGAATTTAAGTTAAATTACTAACCTATTGGTGGATTATGACTTGTTGATTTCATGTGATTGATGTGAGATGTGATTTGAGAGTGTGATTGCTGGAGCTCGGTTGACCAAGTGTCTCGGGGCTTGAGTTTTTAAATATTTTTATACTGCATCGGGATATGCAGTGTTAATAATTTTGTATATAATTATGATATTTTTATGAGTTTGTTATTTAATTAAAACTAATTTTAATTGTTTTATATTATTTTAAGTACTTTACGTAAAATTTTCCCGAGATTGTATTTTCGGGGAAATTGACACGTAAATAATTTAATATTAATTATTTTAAATAGATTTACGAATTTGCATGAGTTCATGCATTATTTTAATTGTTGTATTAATATATATATATATATATATATATATATATATATATATATTAATTTTAGGGTTTATTATTATTATTTAATTATCTATATTTTATATAGTTTATTATTAATATGTGATATATATGTATATGTATATGTATATTTTTATTATTTGTGATGTACAATTATTTGAAATATAATAATATATAATATTATAATTAAAGTTAAAGTTATATATATATATATATATATATATATATATATATATATATATAGTTTGTTAAAATTATAAGAATTGCCCCCGACCCTTTCTCCCTCATGCTCGACGTCCAACCACAATCACCACTGCTTGTCATGCTTTTCTTCACCGCCGGTGTGCCTCCTGGCATGCCACCTTCGTCCTCAGCCATCCCCGCCGCCAACAGCTCCCTATTCCGTCGTGTTTTGGCAGGAAAAAGCTAGAGTTGCCGAAACTTCTTCTCACCGTCGATCAAGCACTTTCCGGCCACCGTTTTCGACACCGTCGGTCTCTATCTTCTCCTTGAGCTCCGGTGAGTGTGATTCCAAGTTTTGTTTCACTTAAAATGGTTTAGATTTCCCCAGGTTTCAATTTTTCAATTTCGGCCTATTAGGGTTCTTGATTTTTTTTGAGCTTTAATTTGATTGATTCATGAAAACTTCCTTCAAAAATTTTGATCTTTGTAGCTCAATCTATACTCTATAATTTTTGTGGAATTTTTTGGAATTTATTTTGATTTTTGGGAATTTTTGATTATTTTATTAATATTTTCTAATTTTCAAAAATTAATTAATTAAATTATGAAATTGTATTTTATGGTAATTATAGGTGTTGAAATGAATTATAGAAATTTATTTGTAAATTTTGTGAATTTTTATGTATTTATTTTGAATTTATTTAGTTTATGTAATTTTGAAAAATAGGGTTAATTATGTGTTAATTGAAATAAATGGGTTAATTGAGTATATTTATTGATATTATTGAAATATATGTTGAGAAAATTAACTTTGTGCAATTATATTATTTTTGGTGAATTTTTGGATTTATTTTAGTAAATTTATATATATGAGGGTATTTTGGTAATTTTACATTAAATTGGCTAAAAATGTAATTAAATTGGTTTTAATAGTTATTTAGGGTATAAAAATGATTTCTACAATTTTTTTAGTATTTTTAACTAATTAAAACTATTTTTTGTAAATTATTTTCAAATTATATATAACATACGATTTTTTCTAATAAAATGAGTTTTCATCGGTTTTTACTGTGTTTTAGGGTTAATTCCATAATTTCTACTTATAAAATGCATTTTTATTATATAAGGGTATTTTCGATATTTTATAAATATTCCGTGAATTGTGGACCTCGGTCGGTGAAATGTAGCTTGGAGTCCGACTGAGGGATTTTAGTTATGAATATTGTGTTATTTCGAAGTGTATTTCTTTGCAAGATTGGTTCTACTCTTTGAGTAGAGAGATGTCCATTTTACAGGGGAGGTTCTGCCTGATTTTCGGTAGAATTCTTGTAAAACGTGATATCCGATCAAATTCTAATTTTAATTCTGTGTCTAGTAATCAAGATCGAGTCTTTAGAACTTCTGTTAGATTTATTCTGATTCTTGTCATTATTTGTTTGTTTAGTTGCGCTGAGACCGAGGCCTAGTGGACCAGGCTCGTCGGACCCATCTCGAGGAGCGCAATGAATAGTGAGTTGTTATTTTATATATATATATATGCTTTAGGGTGCACGATTTTAGAAATATATGTGTTATTTTGATTAAATATGTATAATAATTTAATTAGTACTTAAGTTTATTTTTAGTTTATTTTTGGTTTATTTTTAGTTTATTTTGGTTTATTTTCGGTATATTTTAAACTATATGCATATTTTATTAATGAATTATATTTAAAATGTTTTTGAATATATTTCTAGTTTATTTTGTAATTTAATTGGATTTATTTGACGTATATATACTCGAAATATACCTGGTTTACTTTTAGTATATTTCTAGTATATATATGGTTTATGTTGCTATTTTATTTAAATTCATGCATCATTTATTTTTATGAATGTATGTTTTATATTTTAATGAAGGATATCAATAGAATGTGCTACCTAGTGGGCAGCACTAGGACCCAGTACGTATCGATACGCTGATAGCATTTAGGCTATATTACTAACCATTTGTGGATATTGATTGGATTTGATTATTTGATGTGTGAGAAATGATTTGGAAGTGTGATTGCTGGAGCTTGGTTAACCAAGTGTCTCGGGGCCAATCACACTGACAGTCAGACTGCTGGAGCTCGATTGACTTAATGTCTCGGGGCCAGTCTACTGTCCAAATGGAACAAGTGAATTTATTTAGAATAAGTTAGCTTGTATGGCTAGAGTGTTGTCTAACATTGTTTTGAGGTTGCTATTTTCTAGGGTTCTATTTGATCCTTTATAAACAGTGGTTTTCAGTAAAAATATATAAAATGATTTTTGTTGCATCTATGTGTATTTGCTTGTAAATATATTTATTATATATACTATTGACTATATGCATCGACATTTAGTATGCATGTATATATATTATAGCAATTCACTCAGTGAGGTCTGACTCCCCTCCGTTGACTATTTTTCAGGAGAGTCACCATCTTTAGACCTCAATAGCAGACCCTTACGCCGGATTTCTTCCGCCCCGGCTTTATTATGTAAACTGCTCACCTGAGTTTTTTTTTATTAATCTAGACATTGCAGTAGTTATAAAATTAAAAAAGGATATTGTATTATATTGGTATGAGTTATGTACTTTAAATATTTGAATTGGATTTGTATTAAAAGTTTATTTATATATACGAGATGAGTTATTGATTTAAATCCCGTGGTGGATTATTATTTAATTATTTATGATTTTTTTCCGCTGTAGATTATTTTAACCATGTTATTATTATTATTGCATGTTTTTATTTATTTTAAGGCTTGCTACGGGTTCCGGATTAGAAAGAATTCCCATTCCCTAGCACCGGTCATGACCCCTGTTTTGGGTCGTGACAGGGCCAATCACACTGACAGTCAGACTACTGGAGCTCGGTTGACTTTGTGTCTCGAGGCCAGTCTGCTGTCCAAATGGAACAAATGAACTTATTTGGAATAAATAAGCTTGTATGGCTAGAGTGTTGTCTAACACTATTTGAGGTTGCGATCATTTAGGGTTCTATTTGATCCTTCATAAACGGATTTTTTTCCAGTATTATATAAAATGATTTTTGCAGCATCTGTGTGTATTTGCCTGTATATATTTATTATATATACTATTGAGTGTTTGCATTTATCATTTAGTAATGCATGTATATATATTATAACAATTCACTCAGTGAGGTCTGACTTCCCTTCGTTGATGTCTTTTTCAGGAGAGTCTTCGTCCTCAAACCTCAGTAGCAGGCCTATACGTCGGATTTCTTCTGCCCCGGCCTTATTGTGTAAACTGCTTACTTGAGTTTATTTTGTATTCTAGACACTACAGTAGTTGTGGTAGTGAGTTGTATTTATAATTGTGTACATATGAAATTTTAAATTCAGGGTGCTACTCTAAAAGATTTGTACTTAAAAGATTTCTATTTATATATGAGATGTGATTTATAATATTAAAGGAAGTGAGTAATTATTATTTTACTTTGAGATTTAATTTATGTTGCATAATATTTTATTTATTTTATTATATTGCATGCTTTTATTTTTAAGGCTTGCTACGGGTTCCGAATTCGAAAGAAGTCCCGTTCCCTAGCGCCAATCATGACCCCCTGTTTTAGGTCATGACATCTCAGTACTTTAATCTTCTGACCACTTTCATTCTCCACAGTGGCTTTAAATGTCTTAAAAGCTTCAAAGACTTCTGATTTCTGCTTTAAGAAATATAACCATATTTTTCTTGAAAAGTCATCAATAAAAGGAAGGAAGTAGTTATTTTTACCGAGAGAGCTTGGAGTAATTAGTCCACACACATCAATATGAATGAGCTCTAGTGGCTTTTTGTCTCTTGAGTATGATTCCTTGGGAAAACCATTTCTGAACTGCTTTCTAAGTAAACACCATTCACAAAACTGATTTAGATGTTTGATGCAATATAGTCCTCTCACCATTCTCTTCTTCGATAATAGTTCCAAGCTTCCAAAGTTAAGGTGCCCAAATTGAAGATGCCACAACCAAGATGCATATTTGTAACAAGCTTTCAAACACTTTACAACATCATTTTGAATATTCAAAGGAAACAGTATATTCTTTGACATTTTTTCTTTGGTGATTCAATCTCCTTTGCCATTTTTTATAAAAAGACAATAATCTTTTAAGTAAAAATCATAGCCTTTTTCTAAGAGTTGACCTATACTCAAAATATTGCATGTCACATCAGACATATGATAGACATTAGAAATTAACTAATGACTACCATCTTTAGCACGAATAAGGATGTTAACTTTTCCTATTACTGATACTTATGAATCAACATTAAAGGAAACATTGCTAGCCACTGATTTGTTGAGTTCCACGAACATACTTTGTTTTCCACACTAATGGTTGCTTGCACCATTATCAAGGTACCAAGTACTTCCTTAATCTTCAACATTGGTTCTGCAAGATAGTAGCACTGTTTTCTCCTCGATTTTTACTTCTACATAATTAGTCTTTTCTTCAACTTTACTGCTGCGAGCTCTGCATAATGCTCATATTTTTAACAATTATAACATTGAACTTGGGATTTATTATATCTTGAGTTTAGATTGCCTCTCCTATGATTTCTTATAGAACTTGTACCTTTCTCATAGTTATTGAAGTTGCTATTATAAGAACTCCAACTTCGTCCATGACCATGGCTTCCACCTCATCCACCACTTCTGCTTCTGCCTCGGCCATGTTGATATCTTTCATTGCCTTGGCTTTCATGTACATCCTTAAGCTGTAGTTTGAGGAGTTATTCAGGGATTCCTTGTTACTTCTTGTGATTCTCTTTATAGGCTTGTAATGAGCCTAAAAGCTACTCAATATTCTTTTCCTCTAAGTCTTTCGTCTCTTTTATAATTACAAAAATATGCTCAAACTTCTGGTCTAATGAGCGGAGTATCTTTTCCATTATTCTCACATCATCTAACTTTTCAACTTTTCTTTTTAATTGATTAGAAATAGTTAAACTCTGGAAAAATAATCAGTAACAGTCTTAGCTCTTTTCATGTGCATAGATTCAAACTCCCCTCTTAAGGTTTAAAGATGCACCTTCTTCACTTTTCTTCTTCTTTATATGTTATTTACAACTTCTCTCATACTTGTTTAACATAGTTTGTATCTGAAATTTTCTCAAATTTATCATCATCTAGGGTTTGATAGATCAGAAAGAGAGCTTTATTGTCCTTTTTTCTTGAATCTTTTAAACTATCCTTTTCATATTAGAATAGTGATGCCTCATTTTGTGGTTCATTGTAGCCTTTCTCTATGATATCCCAAACAACATGTGCACCAAGGCAAGCCTTCATTCTGATACTCCAATTATCATAATCATTATTGTTGAGTGTTGTAACTTGGAAGGATGCCACACTATTTGCCATATTACTTAATCTAAAAAGAATTTGCAAAATCCAACTTCACGAATGGATTTGGAATGCCAAAAAACTTTCATATGGACTTTAGTCAAAAAGTCAACTTCGGTCAACGACTCAGTCAACAGTTTAACAGCTAAGTTAATGGTGTGGTCAAATGTCTTTGACAACTCAATTAATGGCTTGGATGAAGGCTTGCTAAATGGCTCAGTCAAATGGCTTTACAGCTTAATCAATGACTTGACTGGACTCAACTCGACTTGGCTTCAACTCAATGAGTTGATTAAGTTTATGGTAGCAAACTTTTAACGGCGAGCGTCCAACCTCTTATTAGGATGATTCGGGCAACGTTGTATTCATCTTTCCAAAAGCTTCAATTTGGTATACTATATGCCAATATTTGGCACTAATACCACTTTGTTAAACACTAAATAGTCAAATAATCTTAATTCAACTCTCTCAAACACTTAAGAACATAACAATATTTCTACAACTCTTATAACTTAAGCTTTTATTTTTGAATTACTTGCTTGATGATTACAATATAAGGAAGAGGAGGTATTTATACTAACACCAAACTAATACAAACCACTTAAAATGCTCATAAATAAATTAATACAAAATGATTAAAACCACACATTACATTTAAACACCTAACACCGTACTAAAACATACAAGTGACAAGACAACTTCACATGGTCTTAATCACCATGCCTCCCTTTTAGTTTTAGCCACAACTTTTCTTCTTTTGATTAAGACCATAAAACAAGTTTAATTATTTAACATGTGTTTCTTTACTATGTTCATGTAAATTGTGAAAATTGAATTCATTGTTTACTTTGCAAGTTTACAACTATTGTTATGTTACATATGTATATAAATATTATGAATTTGATGCCTCTTTTTTAACAACATATTATTATTTATTATTATTTTGAACTAACATTTAACTTTAATTGAATGATTGAGATAAGAATAGGGTGGGCAATTCGTGTTAACAGGTCATGTTGAGACATGATAATTACAGATATGGCCAACCTGAATACAACCCGTTTAACTAATTGTATCAAACCTATAAATCCAAATACAGATACGTTTAATTAATAGGTTACACGACACAACCTGTGTAACCCGTTTAACCTATACATATCTAAATGTTTTCAAGCATATTAAGATACGTTTGACACATTTAATACCAAATTACAAAATAAAAAAATAATTAAACATACAAATTCTAAATAATAATTTTAGTTCAAACATCCATACAATTTATAAATATCATTACATAATTTTAAACTTCATATAAAATGTTACATTGTTCAACAACATATAAAATAACAATGATAATTTTTCTTTAAGCTCATAATTCCCATTTTCTTCAAGATGTTGATTTTTCTACCTACATATATACATAAATGTGTTAATTTGCACATTATTTTCAAGTAAAATATTAAAATACAACCATGATATATTCATATCATCAAAGTAAAGAAACCAACATTCATCCATAACAACAATAATTTAAAACCATCTCAATATGATATATATCAACACATTTGACAATACCATGTCAACTAAAAATATGGACTAGAATACATGTCACAACTTGCAACATGTATCCCTGTCGTGGGTGGGGGGCAATGCCCATTTTGCTCCCTGAGTCAATTTTTTTTAATTTTTTTTTTGTGAATCTAAAACCAAACTTGCACATGAGTGAACTCATCATGTAAAGATTTAAACACCCATAGTTTGTAAAAAAAATTAATAATTAAATGGCATTATTTTTCATTATTGTTTTTAAATTTCCATTTTTTGATATTTTTTTTAAATCTAAAACCTAAATTGCACACAAGTGAACCTGTCTTATAAGGATGTAAGCACACATAGCTTGTAAATTTATTTTAATAATCAAATGGCATTTTTTTAATTTATGTTTATAAATTTCAATTTTTTTCATTTTTGTTTTTTTTAATTATGAAATGAAAAAAATAATAATCAAAGAGGGGCATTATTATCTTTGTGTAGTGGGTAGCAACGCACTATAGCGTCATTACTCACTACACAAATCATTATCCTAAAAATATGTAATTCAATTATATGTAATAATATCAAGATTATATATATGTCAATACTTACTATTATCAATACAATATATAATTGATAATACTAATATACACTAGATATATAATTTTATCATTGATATACAAAGCAATTGGTAGTACTACTGATATAATGCAAATATGCTTAGTATTTAAAAGTAGTTTAGTCTTAATTTCATCAAGTTTTCTTATCTTTAGTGTGTTTATTTGCCTATGAAGTTACTATTTTCATTTCTTTTATCTTTATGGTTTATGATGTAGGTTAAATACATATTTTAGGCTCAATTCATGCTTGGAAAAGACTTAGAGTTGATTAGAACAAGTTGGAGAGCAAAAGGAGTCATTTTTAGACAATTGAAGCTTGTCATAAGTTGTCACCATGGGCACGACTCGTCACATAGAGCTTCTGTCATGAGTTGTCACCCATGTCATGACTCGGCACAATGAAGAAGTCTAGAACATTATGATTCGAGCAATTTTTGTGTTTCGGTTATAATTTCTTCTACAGATACCTAAATTTAATGATTCAAGTTGCTCTAGAAAGACAACTTAGAGATCTAGAACTTTTATGAAGGAACTTTTGAGACTTAAAGTCATCTTAAGGGACTAAGTTGCCCTTAAAGTTACAGAATCTGCAAAAGAAGATGCCATTCCAACTCAAAAGTTCTAGTCCCTTCTAGTCAATTGTGAATGCCTATAAATAGATAGTCTTACTCAAAAAAGATGAAGGAAAAAAATTTCTTTCTATTGATATATATGAAATTCTTTCTTGAACAAAATTCTTTCTATTATTATCTAAATTAGTGTTATTTTGTTATTTAGTCATCATTACAAAAGGTAAAGCCAAGAAAGGAAAAGTACTACAAGCACCAAGACTTAGTAAAAAGGGTTTTATCTTTTCTCTTATCTTTTCCTTTTTTCTATTTTATATTTGATTCTCTTTTGTTGTTGCTTGATCATGTATCTTGGCTAAACCTTTGTTTGTTAGAATTGCAAGGAAGAATGAACCAATGAATTATATCTTTTTATAATGCATGATGAATTGCTTTCAATTGAGTGTTTAATTGAGTTGTATATGCTTGATCACCATATATGATGTGTTAGTCAAATTATTCATAATGACAGTTGGGGTAATTTTGTGGAAAAACAATTGAATTCACTTAAAGGTTAGGAAAGTACCTAGACACAAGAAATCCACTTTGAGGGGCTAAAGAATTGGCAAGGAACTTCATATTTTTTTTTATCTCTATAATGATGCAACAACACTTATAGACTCTAGATGAAAATACCCTTATTTGATAATGACAATTGCACTTAAGGATTTTAGGTCATATTCTCCATTCATTGCATGTGTTCATTATTCATTATAATTCTTTGATTAATTCAGAATTGTAGTTCTAATAAATAATATTTAATTTGATACTTAGATAATTAGATTATTTAGTATGGTTAGTAGTTAATTAGTATAGTTAGAATCATCCAACAAATTTCACTATTAATATATTGCCTATCCATCTTAGTATCTACTTGGTTAATATAAAATTTACAAATTCCCAGTGTTCAACACCCTACTTACTCTATCTAAGTCCTTATAGACTAGGGTATACAATTCTAACCCGCTTCAGAATTTAGCGCCATTGCCGGGGATTTTGTTTAAAATTTTTTATTAACTTAGCGTAGAGAAAGGTTGTTTTAGGCCTTGTTTTAATTTTTATTTATTTTTGTGTTTTATTTTTCTTTATTTATTTTTTGTTTGTTTCTATTTTAATTTCTGTTTTAAATTTTATTTTCATTAATTGTTTAATTGTGAATCTATATGCTTACTAGGAGTACTAGTGATAGTAACCTGCTTTTTGATTCTTAAATTGATCTAACCATATGTGTTTTACATAGGGAACAAAGCGAAGGATAGAGAATCAATTAAACTTCCATAGAATGGCTCAATTGGAGAGAAGGACATTGGGTGATTTTACCATGCCCGATATTTCAGGTAGTTTTGGTGGAATTGTGGCTCTGGCTATTGCTCATAACAACTTTGAGATCAAGCCAAGTATTATCCAAATGGTGCAAAATAATCAATTTGGAGGCTTACAAGGAGAGGATCCTTATGCTCACATTTTGACTTTCCTCAATGTGTGTGCAACCTTCAAGATAAATGGAGTGACGGATGATGCAATAAGGCTTAGATTATTTCCATTTTCGGTTAGGGACAAAGCACAACTATGGCTTGTAAGTTTGCCTAATGAGTCAATCACAGTATGGGATCAATTGAAGCAAGCATTTCTGCACAAATATTTTCCACCACATAAGACGACCAAATTTTGCAATGAGATCACTACTTTCAAGCAAAGTGGAAGTGAGACAATCTATTTGGCTTGGGAGAGGTTTAAGGAACTTCAATGGCAGTGTCCACATCATGGCTTGCCGGAATGGATGATTCCTCAAATTTTTTACAACGGGCTGATGGATGAAAATAGGAATATTCTGTGTATTTTTTTGAATTAATATGAATTTTGGGCAATTTTTTATTATTTTAATATAAAAAATTGAATTTTTGATAATTATGTTAATTAATTAGTTTTAATGTAAATTTAGTTAAATTAGTGTTAGTAATTTGAGTTAATAATTTTATAATTTTTTTAAATAATTTTTGGTGAATTTATATAATTTTTTAGAATATTATTTATATTATGTAAATTTTGTATTTATGAGTTAATTGTGTAATTTTGTGAAAATTATAGTTAAATAATGTGTTTTAAATGATTTTAGAATTTTAGAGGGTATTAAAATAAATGATTTTTATAAATTATTTACCATTTTTAACTAATTAATACTAATTTTCAATAATTATATTCAAATAATATATTATTTATTATTTTGGTGATTAAATGGATTTTTAATTACTTTTAATACATATTTAGGCTATTTAAGCTATTTGAGTATATAGAAGTGAATTTTTACTATTTTATATTGAATTATTGAAATTTTGGATTTTTATTAATATTATATTATTATTCAAGATTTTTATTTAATTATTGTGAAAATAATTGTATTTAGTGTTTGAATTTTTAAATATATAATATTTTGGTATTTTGAGGATATTTATGGAATTTAATGATTTTTAATATATTTCTTATATTATTTGTATTTTTGGTGAATTGTGAACCTCGGTTAGGAAATTGTGCAGTTCGAGGTCTCAACCCGAAGTGTTGAGCCTTGTGTATTAGAAGTGCATTTTTCTTGCAGGATTGTCTCTTCTTTTTAGTAGAGAGATATCCATTTTACAAAGGAGGTTCTATAGAATTTTTGATATAATTCTCATAAAACGTGACGTCGGGTCGATTATGAATTTTTGTGTTTGTCTAGGTGTTGTATTCCTAGATCAAGTCTCTTTTAGAAGTTTACATTAGAATTTATTCTAATAAT
Organism: Mallotus nudiflorus; assembly: GCA_947683625.1. NCBI lineage: Eukaryota > Viridiplantae > Streptophyta > Magnoliopsida > Malpighiales > Euphorbiaceae > Mallotus > Mallotus nudiflorus. The sequence goes on along the minus strand of CANTUR010000176.1, from coordinate 107,888 downwards.
ATAATATTTATTTTCTAATTGTGCTGAGATCGAGGACTATCAAACCAGGCCCATCGAGCCAGTCTCGAGGAGCACAAACTTATGAGTTATTATCTTATATATGCATTGCATGTAAAATGCATAAAAATTACCATCCATGAATTTTATAATGAAATTGAATATGAATATTTCTTTAAATGTAAAATATATTTTTGGTATACTTTTGGCACATTTTTAGTATATTTGATATATGTGTGCCACATATGCATAATTGTTTTTGGTATATATTTGGTATATGAGTGTCATATATATTTAGTATATTTCTAGTATATTATGGTTTATTTTGGTATATATGTGGCTTATATACTTTTGGTATATTTTCTGTATATGATGAGTATATTTTTGTCACGACCCAAAGCAGGGGCCATGACCGGCGTTAGGGAACGGGAATTATTTAAAATCTGGAATCCATAGCAAGCCTTTAAAATAAAATAAAAGCATGTAATAATAATAAAATAAATAAAATATCTTGCAGTGGAAATTAAAATCTCATAAGTAATAACGTAACTCATCAGCTGATTTAATAACACAAACTCATCTCATATATATAATATCTTTTAATACAAATTCTCATTTCAATTCTTTAAAATACAAATCTCATACATATATAAAATAAACATCCCACAACTTGACTACTGCAGTGTCTAGAATACAAAATAAAATCAAGTAAGTAGTTTACATAATAAAGTCGGGGCGGAAGAAATCCGGTGTAAGGGTCTACTACTGAGGTCTGAGGACGAAGACTCTCCTAAAAAATAATCAACGGAGGGGAGTCACACGTCACTAAGTGAATTGTTATAGTATATATACATGCATAGCTAAATGACAAATGCACACATTCAATAGTATATATAACAAATATATATACAGGCAAATACACACAGATGTAGCAAAAATCGTTTTATATAATACTGAAAATAATAACCATTTATGAATGATCAAATAGAACCCTAAATGATTGCAACCTCAAATAGTGTTAGACAACACTCTAGCCATACAGGCTCACTTATTCCAAATAAATTCACTTGTTCCATTTGGATAGTAGACTGGCCCCAAGACACTAAGTCAACCGAGCTCCAACAGTCTGACTGTCAGTGTGATTGGCCGCTAGACACTTGGTCAATTGAGCTCCAGCAATCACACTCTCAAATCACATCTCACATCAAATAAATCAATCCGATCAATATCCACAAATAGGTTAGTAATTTAACCTAAATTCTATCGTCGTATCGGTACATACTCGGTCCTAATGCTGCCCACTAGGTAGCACATTCTATTGATATCCTTCATTTAAAATAAATCCATACATTCATAAAATAAATGATGCATGAAATTAATTAAAATAATAATATAAACCATATATATACTAGAAATATACCAAAAATAAACCAAATATATTTTGAGTATATATACGTCAAATAAATTCAATTTAATTATAAAATAAACTAGAAATAAACTATACATATACTTAAAAACATTTTAGGTATAATTCAATAATAAAACATGCATTTAATTTAAAATATACCAAAAATATACCTAAGTAATTATTAAACCATTTATGCATATTTCATAAAATTTAAACATACATTTCTAAAACATGCAACCCTAAAACACGTATATATAAAATAACAATTCACAGTTGTGCGCTCCTTGAAACGGATCTGACGGGCCTGGTCCACTAGGCCTCGGTCTCGGTACAACTAAACAAACAAATGACAACACGAATCAGAATAAATCTAACGAAATTATAGAGACTCGACCTAAAACACTAGACATAGATTAGGAATAGGGATTCGACCGGATGCACGTTTTACGAAAATTCTATAGAAAATTCGACAGAACCTCCCATGTAAAATGGACATCTCTCTACTCAGAAAGTAGAGCCGGTCCTGTAAGAAAACACACTTCGGGAATACACAGCCACACAACCCCTCGGTTTGACTCCCAAACTATAATTCTACCGACCGAGGTTCACAATTCACGAAATAAACACAAAACACATTTAAATTCCAAAAATACCCTTTATAAATCAAAATATAGCAAATTAGATATTTAAAGCACTGAAAATAATTATTTAACTGATAATTATGAAAAAACCCTAATTTTAATAAAATATTATTAAAAATCCATAATTCTCGATAAATTCACAAATATTAACCGAAATTCATTTTATAAATCTAAATTACATAATTAGCCCTAAAACATATTAAAAATCATTAAAAACTCATTTATTTACAAAAATAGTATATTATATATATTTTGAAAATAATTTTTGAAAAATAGTTTTAATTAGTTAAAAATACTAAATAATTTATAAAAATCATTTTTATACCTCAAATAATTATTAAAAGCAATTTAATTTAATTTTTAACCAATTTATTATCAAATTACCAAAATACCCCTAATATTTATAAATTCACATAATATACTATAATTATTCAAAAATTCACTAAAAATTATACAATTGCTCAAAAATTAATTTCTCAACATATAATTCAATAAAATCAATAATTATACTCAATTAACCCATTAATTTTAACAAAATGCTCGTTTAACCTAATTTTCCAAAAATCACCTAAACTAAATAAATTCATAATAATTATACAAAAATCACAAAAATTACAAATTAAATTCTAAAATTCATTTTAACCCCTATAAACACCATAAATCATAATTTCTCAAATTATTTAATTAATTTATGAAAAGTAGAAAATATTAATAAAATAATTAAAAATTCACAAAAATCAAAATAATTTCCAAAAATTTCAAAAAAATTATAGGATGTAGATTGAGCTACTAGGAACAATCTTTGTGAAGGAAATTAGCTTGAATCATTAAAATCAAAGTTCAAAAAAAATTAAGAACTCAAAGTGGCCGAAAATAAAAATTGATCACCAAAGAAAATCTAGACCAAATCAAGTGAAACCAAGCTTGGAAATGCACTCAGTAGAGCTCAAGGAAGAGATAGTGACTGGCAGCGTCCAATTTGGTGGTCGAAAAAGGGTTGAACGACATTAGCTCGAGTTTCGGCTTTCTTAGGTTATAACGACCAAAACTCGTCGGAAATGGAAGCTACAGGTAGTGGAGGAAGCTTGAGAGGGTGGTGGCACGCTAGACGGCACACCAATGGTGAGGGAAGAGGTTGCAATGGCGGGAATGGGGGTGGGGATGCATCGGGGAAGAAGTAGAGGGTCAAGTGGCACAAAACGTAATTTTCTTAACTTATATATATACTTTACTAACTTATATTATAATATATTAATATTATATTAAAAAAAAATCCTACACCGCATGTCTAAAAATAACAATATTTATATACATATACATATATATAACACATATTAATTTAATAAAACTATATAATATATACTTAATTAAAAATAACCCTAAAATGCTAAATATGTATATATATATGCATGTATATGTGTATATATTAACACGATAATTAAAATCATGCATGGACTCATGCAATTACATAAAACGGACTCTAACATAACTAATAAATATTTATTTAGGTTTTAATTTTTCCAAAAATAAAATTCTCGAGAAAATTTTACATAAGAAACTTTAAATAATTAAAAGTAACTTTAATAATTATCAAACTAATTAATTAATCAAATATATTTATTAAAATTATTAACACTACATATCCCGATGCAATTTAGAATTATTTAAAATCTCAGGATATTACAATTTTGCTATGAATGGATGCTATTACATTTAAATTATACATTTTTATTATTTTAATAATTATTAAGTTTATTTAAAGGATATTAATAGAACGTGCTACCTAGTGACCAGCACTAGGATTGTGTACATACTGGTGCAATAGCCTTTATAGTTGAGTTATTAAATCACTTGATATTACATTTGTTTGATCAATTATTAAGATTGATGTGATTGAGTAGTGTGATATGGGAGCTTGGTTAACCTAGTGTCTTGGGGCCAATCACACTGACAGTAAGACAGCTGGAGCTCAGTTGACTTAGTGTCTCGGGGTCAGTCTACTGTCCAAAAGGGAATAAGAGAATTAATTTGGAATTAAGTGAGCCTATATAGCTAGAGAGATATTTTTGGTTAAGGTTGCGAATAATTAGGGTTCTATTTAATCCTTCATTGAAATAAACAATTTTCAACATTTATTATATATATAAAGTGATTTCAGCATCTGTATGAAATTCTTGTATATATATTTATATATATACTGATGCTTGATTGCATATGACATTAGAAGGTGCATGTATATATAATATAATAATTCACTCAATGAGGTCTGACTCCCCTCAGTTGTATTTTTTTCAGGAGATTCTTCATCTTCAGACCTTAGTAGTAAACCTCTACGCCGTACTTCTTCAGCCCCGGCTAGTTTATGTAAATAACTTATCTGAATTTTATTGTACTCTAAAAAACTACATTAGTAGTATTTGTATCTGTAGAATGTGGTTTTTATGTCAAAGACTTTTCTTTGAATATTGTATGAAATATTTTATTTTATGTTATGGCATTAAGTATTTATTTTTATATCGATTTAAGTTTTTAATTCTGGTGTATTTTTATTTATTTATTGCATGCTTTTATTTTCTTACAAGCTTCTGTCACGAGTTGTCACCCATGTCACGACTCGGCACAATGAAGAAGTCTAGAACATTCTGATTCAAGCAGTTTTTATATTTCGATCATAATTTCTTCTACAGGAATCCAAATTTAATGATTCAAGTTGCTCTAAAAAGATAACTCATAGATATAGAACTTTCATGAAGGAACTTTTAAGATTTAAAGTCATATTAATGGACTAAGTTTCCCTTGAAGTTACAACATCTGCAAAAGAAGATGACTTTTCATGAAGTGAAGCCATTCCAACTCAAAAGTTCTAGTCCCTTTTAGTCAATTGTGAATGCCTATAGATAGATAGTCTTAGTCAAAAAAGAGGAAGGAAAAAAATTTCTTTCTATTGATATATATGAAATTCTTTCTTGAACGAAATTCTTTCTATTATTATCTAAATTAGTGTTAGTTTATTATTTAGTCATCATTACAAAAGGCAAAGCCAAGAAAGGAAAAGTACTACAAGCACCAAGACTTAGTAAAAAGGGTTTTATCTTTTCTCTTATCTTTTCCCTTTTTTCTATTTTATATTTGATTTTCTTTTTTTGTTGCTTGATCATGTATCTTGGTTAAACCTTTGTTTGTTAGAATTGCAAGGAAGAATGAACCAATGAATTATATATTTTTATAATGCATGATGAATTGCTTTCAATTGAGTGTTTAATTGAGTTGTATATGCTTGATCACCATATATGATGTGTTAGTCAAATTATTCACAATGATAGTTGGGGTAATTTGGTGGAAAAATAATTGAATTCACTTAAAGGTTAGGAAAGTACCTAGACACAAGAAATCCACTTTGAGGGGCTAAAGAATTGGCAAGGGACTTCTTGTTTTTTGTTTATCTCTATAATGATGCGACAACACTTACAGACTCTAGATGGAAATACCCTTAGTTGACAACGACTGTTGCACTTAAGGATTTTAGGTCATATTCTCCATTCATTGCATGTGTTCATTATTCATTATAATTCTTTGGTTAATTCAGAATTGTAGTTCTAACAAATAATATTTAATTTGATACTTAGATAATTAGATTATTTAGTATAGTTAATAGTTAATTAGTATAGTTAGAATAATCCAACAAATTTCACTATTAATATATCGCCTATCCATCTTAGTATCTACTTGGTTAATATAAAATTTGTAAATTCCCAGTGTTCGACACCCTACTTGCTCTATCTAAGTCCTTAGAGACTAGGGTATACAATTCTAACCCGCTTCAGAATTTGGCGCCGTTGTCGAGGATTTTGTTTAAAAAATTTTATTAACTTAACGTAGAGAAAGGTTCTTTTAGGCCTTATTTTAATTTTTATTTCTTTTTTTGTTTATTTTTCTTTATTTATTTATTTTTATTTCTATTTTAATTTCTGTTTTAAATTTTATTTTCATTAATTGTTTAATTGTGAATCTATATGCTTACTAGGAGTACTAGTGATAGTAACATGCTTTTTGATCCTGAAATTGATCTAACCATACGTGTTTTGCATAAGGAACAAAGGCGAAGGATAGAGAATTAATTAAACTTCAATAGAATGGCTCAATCGAAGAGAAGGACATTGGGTGATTTTGCCATGCTCGATATTTCAGGTAGTTTTGGTGGAATTGTGGCTCCGGCTATTGCTAATAACAACTTTAAGATCAAGCCAAGTATTATCCAAATGGTGCAAAACAATCAATTTGGAGGCTTACAAGGAGAGGATCCTTATGCTCACATTTTTACTTTCCTCAATGTGTGTGCAACCTTCAAGATAAATTGAGTGATGGATGATGCAATAAGGCTGAGATTATTTCCATTTTTGGTTAGGGACAAAGCACAACTATGGCTTGCAAGTTTGCTTAATAAGTCATTCACAACATGGGATCAATTGAAGCAAGCATTTCTGCACAAATATTTTCCACCACATAAGATGGCCAAATTTTGCAATGAGATCACTACTTTCAAGCAAAGTGGAAGTGAGACAATCTATTCGGCTTGGGAGAGGTTTAAGGAACTTCAACGACAGTGTCCACATTATGGCTTACCAGAATGGATGATTCCTCAAATTTTTTATAATTGGCTAACAAATGAAAATAGGAATATTGTGAATGCAGCAGCCGGTGGAAAATGGATGGATAAAATGGCTAGAGATGTTGTTACTTTGTTAGAAGAACTTGCATCTCAAGGGTACATGGGTGATGAAACAACTATGTCAAAAGCAAAGGGAGTTTTAGAACTTGATACCATCAATATGCTGAGTGCAAAGGTAGACGCCCTCACCAACTTGGTAAGTAAATCTCAAGTTAATTCATTAGATTGTACTAATGTTGTTTGTGAGACTTGTGGAGGATCTCATTCATATTCTCAATGTACTGTAAGTAGAAATGAGGATGTAAATTATGTGCAAGGTGGTTTTAACTAAAGAATGGGGATAAATTCCAACACCTATAACCCTCAGTGGAGGAACCATCTCGGATTTTCATGGTCAAGCCCATCTTCCCAATTAAACCCCCAATTAAACCTAAACACTAAACCCCAAAACCCATTTGGATTTCCTATGAGACAACAAGCTTTCAATCCTAGCCAATCTAAACCCAACCTTGAAACTCTTATGGAGCAATTTGTTAACCAATAAATGTCCATCAATAAACAAAATGAGGAGTAATTCAAGCAAATAAACTTTAAATTAAAAAAAATTGCTACTCATAACCGCATCTTTAAAACCCAAATTGCCCAACAAGCCTCTACCTCCAACACTAAACCTTTGGGAAAGCTTCCTAGCCAACCGGAGTATGTACTAAAAGAGTTTTGTCAAGCAATTACCTTAAGGAGTGGTAAGGAGGTTGAAAAGGATCTCAATAAGAAAAAGAGAATGGTTAATGATGATGATGAAGTAGTAGGGATTGAAGCTAATAGTGGAAAAGATGATGTGGATGTTAGAAGTAAACAAGATGATGAGTGTGCAAAGAAAGGTAATAAGGAAGAAGCCATACTATCAAAGAATGATGAACCAAAGCTAGATGTTAGAACTCTTCCTTTCCCTCAAAGGTTCATAAGGCGTAATCTAGATAAGCAGTTTGGAAAATTCCTTGATTATCTTAAGGAAATCACTATCACCATACCATTTGTGGATGCTATTAGAGATATGCTAGCTTGGGGTAAGTTTTTGAAGGATATTATTAGCCATAAGAGCAAGCTTGAAGATTATGGCTTAGTTTCCCTTGTTGAAGAATCTAAAGCTATGTACTCCAAATCTCCATCGAAGCTCAAGGATCCTGGTTCATTTACGGTTCCTTGTACAATTGGAGGTACGCATTTTGATAAAGTTTTATGTGATATTGGTGCTAGTGTTAGCCTTATGCCTTGCTCTATTTACAAAAAGCTTAATTTGGATGAGCTTAAGCCTACCGATATATGTCTTTCCTTAGCAGATAAATCTGTAGCATATCCACTTGGCATTCTAGAAAATGTGCCAACAAAAGTAGGTAAGTTTGTAATACCAGCTGATTTTGTTATGTTGGATATAGAGGAGGATCTTGAGATTCCAATTTTATTTGGAAGACCAATTTTTAGGATAGCATGAGTAATTATAGATATGAAGAATGGAAAGATCATATTGGAAGTGGATAATGAAAGTATGGAATTTGATGTGCTAAATATAATGAAGTCAACACCTATAGAAGTAGCAAGTATAATTGATTCTATTGATGTTATCGATGGATGCATTGAAGAAGTGATTCATAAGTATTTAAGAAATGATTCTATAGATCCATATAAGGGGTAAGAAATAAATGAGCAACTTATGGAGGTAGTTCCATATCAACCTTTTCAAAGGACATCAAGATTTGAACCTTTAAGGAGCGAAGATGATCCAAAAGACTCTACACCTAGTGAAGAAGTCAAGATGGAGCTCAAGCCTTTGCCATCAAATCTCAGATATGCATTTCTTGACTCTAATCTTAAATTTCCTTTTATTGTTAATTCATCTTTGCCTAACGATTATGTTGATGCTTTGTGTGATAAGTTGAATAGTCATAAGAATGCTATTGGTTATTCTATTAATGACTTGAAAGGTATTAGTCCTAATATATGTATGCATAGAATTCTCTTGGAAGATAATGCTAAGCCTTCCATTGAAGGTCAAAGGTGGTTGAATCCCACTCTTAAAGAAGTGGTTAGAAAAAAGGTAACTAAGTTGCATGATAATGGAATCATTTATTCCATTAGTGATAGTAAATGGGTTAGCCCCATTTAAGTTGTTCCAAAGAAGGGAGGCTTAACCGTTGTTAGGAATGAATCTAATGATTTGATACCTACTAGAACTGTCACGGGATGGCATATATGTATTGACTATAGGAAATTAAATAAAGCAACTAGGAAGGACCATTTCCCATTGCCTTTTATTGACCAAATTCTTGAGAGATTAGCTAATTTTTCCCATTTTTGTTACTTTGATGGACTTAGTGGATTCTATCAAATTCCTATTCATCCTGAGGACCAACCTAAGACTACTGTTACATGTCCATATGGTACATTTGCTTTTAGGCGTATGCCCTTTGGTTTATGTAATGCACCTGTAACTTTTCAACGATTCATGTTTTCAATATTTAGTGATTTGGTTGATGATTGTGTTGAAGTTTTTATGGATGACTTTAGTGTCTATGGTACTAAATTTTCCAATTTTTTAGATAATTTTTTGAAAGTTCTTGACAGGTGTATTAAGCATGGATTCGTCTTAAATTGGGAAAAATGCCATTTTATGGCATAAGAGGGAATCGTTCTTGGTCATTCAATTTTAAAAAGGGGCATTGAAGTTAATAAAGCAAAGATAGAAGTAATTAAAAAATTGCCACCTTTAAAATGTGTTAAGGATATAAGAAGTTTCCTTGGACATGTAGGATTTTACAGGAGATTTATAAAGGATTTTTCAAAGATCGCAAAGCCATTGTGTAAGTTACTTGCTAAGGATGCTATGTTTGAGTTTGATGATGTGTGTTTTGATGCATTTGACACTTTGAAAAGAGCACTTGTCTCCGCACTTGTCCTATAACCACCTAATTGGGAGGAGCCATTTAAAATAATGTGTAATGCTAGCAACTTTGCTGTGGGAGCTATTTTAGGCCAAATAAAGGAAGGCAAGACTTATGTGATTTACTATGCAAATAAGCTACTTGATGAAGCTCAAATTAATTACACCACTACAGAAAAGGAGTTGCTTGCTATTTTTTATGCATTTGACAAGTTTAGATCATATCTTATAGGGCAAAAGGTGATTGTCTATTCAGACCATGCTGCTCTTAAGTATCTTTTAAGAAAGAAGGATGCAAAACCTAGAATCCTAAGATGGATTTTGATGCTGTAAGAGTTTGACTGGGAAGTTCGAGATAAGAAAGGAAGTGAGAACCTAGTAGCGGATCATCTATCAAGGCTAGATCAAGATGGATTAAGGAAGAAAGATGATGGTGTGCCAATCAATGAGTCATTTTATGGTGAACACTTCTAAGTATTGCATTGAAAGAACTTCCATGGTTCGCTGATATTGCCAATTATCTGGTAAGTGGTATTCTACCTTATGGTATGGATTATAGACAAAAGAAAAAGTTTCTACATGATATCAAATTCTATTATTGGGAGGAGCCCTTGCTTTACAAGAGATGTGCTGATGGTTTAATTCGAAGATGCATTCCTCAAGATGAAGCTCAAGATGTTTTGAGACATTGCCATGCCTTGGATGCTGGGGGACACTTCGGTCTAGAGAAAACAACATCTAAGGTACTACAATCTGGTTTTTGGTGGCCTACTTTATTTAAGGATGCTAGAGAATATATGCTTACATGTGATAGATGTCAATGGATGGGTAACATTTCGAAGAAACATGAGATGCCTTTAAAAGGGATTCTTAAAGTAGAGCTTTTTTATGTATGGGGTATAGACTTCATGGGTCCTTTCCCTAGTTCTTTGGGCTACAAGTATATATTGGTTATGGTTGACTACATCTCCAAATGGGTAGAAGAAATGCCAACCTTGACAAATAATGCTAGAGTAGTCAAAAAAATGCTTAAGAAGGCAATTTTTCCAAGGTTCGGTACCTTTTGAGCTTTAATTAGTGACGGTGGTTCACACTTTTGCAATAATATGATAGAAGCACTTTTAAAGAAGTATGGAGTAACACACAAGGTTACTACTCCATATCACCCATAAACAAGTGGGCAAGTTGAGGTGAGTAATAGAGAGATTAAATGGAATCTTGAAAAAATAGTGTCTTCCTTAAGAAAAGATTGGGCATTAAAGTTAGATGATGCATTATGGGCTTATTGGATGGCTTTTAAAACCCCAATTGGCCTTACTCCTTATCAGCTAGTATATGGTAAATCTTGTCATTTACCAGTTGAGTTAGAACATAAAGCATATTGGGCAACAAGAGCTTTGAATTTTGATTTGCACAAGGCTGGACAAAAGAGCCTACTTCAACTTAATGAATTGGACGAGTTAAGGATGAATGCTTACGAGAATGCTAAGTTATATAATGATCATACCAAATTGTGGCATGATAAGCATTTATCGAAGAATGACTTTTATGAAGGAGAACTTGTTTTACTCTATAATTCGAGGTTGAAATTATTTCCAGGCAAGCTGAGGTCTCGATGGTCGAGTCCTTTTAAGGTTGTCAAGGTTCACCCTTATGGTGCAGTTGAAATTTCAGATGATGAAAGGAAGGTTTTCAAAGTGAATGGGCATCGTCTCAAGCCCTATTTGATCGGGGAGGTAATTCCTTCAAGTCAATATATTCCTCTCGTCGTACCTTAATTCAAGTTAGCAGGTATTATCCACACATTTCTACTTTACTTTCATTTTATTTAATTTGCTTTATAGTTTTTTTTGCTTTATTTTGATACTATTTATCCACATATGTTTAATTAGTCTTTTCATTTCTAGTATATAATTGGTATACAATTGGTATATGATTAGTTTCTTATACCAATATTATGCAATTTTTTCACATATATTAATGCTTTACTTAGTAATTTTTATAGCCTAAGTATAATAAATCATCATAAGTCGGCACATTGGCACGACTCGTGACAGAGACATACTGTGACGAGTTGGCACAATTGGCACGACTCGTAACCATGACCTTTACAAAAATTAAAATCGTCATGAGTCGGCACATTGGCATGACTCGTGATAGAGACATAGTGTGACAAGTCAGCATGATGGGCACGACTCGTCACCAATCCAACATAATCGTCATAAGTCGGCACCACGGCATGACTCGTGATAGAGCCTTATTGTCATGAGTCAGCACGATGGGCACGACTCGTGACAACTAACCCTAACCCTAGAATTTTACACATTCACATGCATACTCATTTTTTTAGTTCTTATTTTGCTTACATTTTTCAATTTTTACACATTTTTACATTTATTTTCCCAACAAATATGACACAATTTAGTGAAAAGTCATATCTTTTCCAAGAAAAGTCATAACTTTTCACTATTCCACATGCCTTTTCACTAACCCATATGACCTTTCACTATCAACACACACCCTATCACTTACAACCCTACAAACCTATAAATATATCCCCTTTGACTACCCATTTTCCCAATTCATTTTTAGGCTGCATAATAATATATCTTTTTGATATTGTGTCTTTTTCATTGCCCTATATATATACACACATCCTTAATTCCTTCTCACTTTCTCATCCCATCACTACTTTTATTCATTATTCCCTCTTCACTCTCCTAGCCATAACCAAGCCACTCATTCTCTCCCTTACCTTATTTCTTTGTTTTGAATCACTATCTTTATATTTCCATCTCTATAATTTTTCAACAAAAACAAACCATATCTTCTTTCACCATGGGTAGAACAAAAGGCTCAACATCCAAGAGGCCTCATGTGGAGGAGTAACCTGAAGAAGAGGAGAATCTCATAAAAACTTACAAGGCTAAGTTTCCTATCCTCACTCATGAAGAAGGTGCTAAGTTTTCCTTAATCAAGTTTCAGGAAATCACCTCTTGTAAGTATGTTCCAAATTCCCTTTTAAAAGATGTTGGTATGCTTGAGTCCTTTGAAAAATTGATGATACAATATGGACTTAAGAAGTTTATGTCTATGAATGAGGATACATATGTTGATTTGGTTACTGAATTTTACATAACATTAGATGTCAACCCCACTAATTCACAAATTCTGGAATTTCATTTGGTAGGAAATAGGCACCAACTCACTTATTCATCCATGCAACGTATTTTTGTTTTTAAGAAAGATGGATTCTGTGATCCTCCACCAACTTTTAATGTGAATGAATTTTGGACTTTCCTTACTGATTTGCAAACCCCTTTTCAGCTTAAGAAAGGCAAAGCAATGTTCATCAAAGACTTAAAATTCTAGTTATTGCATAAAGTACTTGCATGTGTTGTTTTTAACAAAACTGAATTCAATAGGGTTTCTGCCCAAGAGTTGTTTTTGATGTGGTGTGTCCACCATAAGAAACAAGTTTGTTAGATATATTGGATCTTTAACCAATTGTTGGCATGTGCCCCTCACAAGGATGAGATTATAACACATGGTCATGTGATAACTATTATTGCTAAAGCTTTCAATGTTGATCTTGCTAACTTTACCAGAACTGTTGAGTGTTCTTATTTCACCAAACAAGCATTTGTTCGTGGTGAAATTGTTGATTCTGCTTTCCGATTTATCTCGGCCCAAATGAGATCATATTGGAGAGGACTTGCACCACCACCGTCGGTTTATGAGCAGCCTATTGAAGAGGAGGATGAATTTGAACCTGAGGAGGATGTACCTTCTTATACACCATTCAAAGGTGTCCCAATGCTCATATATCCTCTCCAAAGTACACCCGGTAGTTCAAGTAATCACCCTCCAATTTGGGATCAAATCTTGAACAATCAACTTGCTATGCAAAGTCAATTGAATGAGATGGAGTTTCACTAAAAGCAACTTGCTCGTAGATAAAGGAAGATGGAGTATAAAATGGGGCAATTCTTTGCTCAATCGAGCTAACAAATTGAGTCTCCACCTCCTATACCGGAGGATGACTAAGGGAGTCTTTCTTATCCTTTCCTTTACTCTTTATTTTTATTACATTGAGGAAAATGCATGCTTTTAAGTGTGGGGGAAGGGATATTGATATTGATATTAGTATTAGTATTAGTATATTAGTAATATATATGTTTATGTGTTTTGTTATACAATTCTACATCTTTATGCATTTACATTCATTTTGCTATTCATTTTGCTCCGATATTTAATAAGTAGCTATCCTTAATAGTCTTTTTGATTTTGAATGAAGTTATATGTTTTATTAATAGTAAATTCTTAAACTTTTATTGCTCAATTGGTAGAAGTTTAATTTTTATATAGTATAATTACTAAGTTTATGTTTTTATCTCTTTTTATTATTTCTAAAGTCTAAATAATGTATTAGTCAATTTGCTAATTATGCTTAAGGACAGGTGGTAATGATTTAAGCCTAGGTTTTCTTAGAGACTTAAGTAATTTTAGAGAAACTATAGACATAATACATAAGACGCTTGCTTTTCAATAATGGATGAGGACATAAAAAAAGAAAGAAAATAAAAAGAAATAAGTAAATAATGCATGTGATATGATGCATTTTAAGTAAGTTGTGTGCAATTGAGTATGCTCTTTAGTTGCATTCATTCGGAAAGAAATGTATAATGTCATAAGTAGATGAATCTCAAGTAAGTTATGTGCATTTGTGTTTGCTCCTCATTTGCATTCATTCGAAAAGAGTACATCTAGAAAATATGCTTATGAATAAAAAGTCTAAAAATGCCATGAGAAAAGTAAGTTGTCATGTGTGCTTAACATTTTCTCAAGGTTGCTTTTGCCTCTAGAATCCTTAAGTTTGAAGCATGACTATTTTGCCTAAATAGCTTGGTTAGAACTTTGACTTTACATTTTTTTTATTTTATTTTTAGTAGATTAAGATAAATTGGTAAACTTGTTGCTTATGCTATGAGACTTGTCTATTTTACCATTGTTGAGCATTGGAAGTTCAATTATTAAACTATCCTTTTTCTAACTTCATTCATGATTAAAATGACTTGATGAGGATGCTACACTTTTTGGGAGTAGATGATAATTTTGTTAACTTTTTCATCTTGGATCTTTTCTTGTTTGAGGGCAAGCAAGATCTAAGTGTGGGGGAGTTTGATATAATGCAAATATGCTTAGTATTTAGTAGTAGTTTAGTCTTAATTTCATTAAGTTTTCTTATGTTTAGTGTGTTTATTTGCCTATGAACTTACTATTTTCATTTCTTTTATCTTTATGGTTTATGATGTAGGTTAAATACATGTTTTAGGCTCAATTCATGCTTGAAAAAGACTTGGAGTTGATTAGAACAAGTTGGAGAGCAAAAGGAGTCATTTTTAGACAATTGAAGCTTGTCACAAGTCGTCACCATATGCACGACTCATAATAGAGAGCTTCTATCACGAGTTGTCACCCATGTCACGACTCGGCACAATAAAGAAGTCTAGAACATTTTGATTTGAGCAGTTTTTGTATTTTGGTCATAATTTCTTCTATAGACATCTAAATTTGATGATTCAAGTTAATCTGGAAAGATAACTCAGAGATGTAGAACTTTCATGAAGAAACTTTCAAGAGTTAAAGTCATCTTAATGGATTAAGTTTCCTTTGAAGTTACAGCATCTGCAAAAGAAGATGACTTTTCATGAAGTGAAGCCATTCCAACTCAAAAGTTCTAGTCCCTTCTAGTCAATTGTGAATGCCTATAAATAGATAGTCTTAGTCAAAAAAGAGGAAGGAAAAAAATTTCTTTCTATTGATATATATGAAATTCTTTCTTGAACGAAATTCTTTCTATTATTATCTAAATTAGTGTTAGTTTGTTATTTAGTCATCATTACAAAAGGCAAAGCCAAGAAAGGAAAAGTACTACAAGCACCAAGACTTAGTAAAAAGGGTTTTATCTTTTCTCTTATCTTTTCCCTTTTTTCTATTTTATATTTGATTTTCTTTTGTTGTTGCTTGATCATGTATCTTGGCTAAACCTTTGTTTGTTAGAATTGCAAGGAAGAATGAACCAATGAATTATATATTTTTATAATGCATGATGAATTGCTTTCAATTGAGTGTTTAATTGAGTTGTATATGCTTGATCACCATATATGATGTGTTAGTCAAATTATTCACAATGATAGTTAGGGTAATTTGGTGGCAAAACAATTGAATTCACTTAAAGGTTAGGAAAGTACTTGGACACAAGAAATCCACTTTGAGGGGCTAAAGAATTGGCAAGGAACTTCATATTTTTTGTTTATCTCTATAATGATGTGACAACACTTATAGACTCTAGATGGAAATACCCTTATTTGACAACGACTGTTGCACTTAAGGATTTTATGTCATATTCTCCATTCATTGCATGTGTTCATTATTCATTATAATTCTTTGGTTAATTCAGAATTGTAGTTCTAACAAATAATATTTAATTTGATACTTAGATAATTAGATTATTTAGTATAGTTAGTAGTTAATTAGTATAGTTAGAATAATCCAACAAATTTCACTATTAATATATCGCCTATCCATCTTAGTATCTATTTGGTTAATATAAAATTTGCAAATTCTCAGTGTTCGACACCCTACTTGCTCTATCTAATTCCTTAGAGACTAGGGTATACAATTCTAACCCGCTTCAACTACCAATAGCGTAAATGTTTATAAATAAAAAAGATTCACCAAAACTATATATAAATTATATCAACACAATTACAAAACTATCTTATATTAAATATAAATCTATTATATGTAATAATATCAAGACTATATATATGTCAAAACTATATATTATTAATACAATTAGTAATACTAGTTAGCACTAAAAATATATAATTTTATTAAGAATATATATAGGTTTATACGTGTTTAAATAGATTAGTATTTAATCGTGTTAACTTGTTTATTAAGTGTGTTCATATGTGTTTGAACATGTTATAGGTTAATCATGTAACATGCTTAATAAATGTGTTTAAATGAGTTAGGTAGGTTCAAACTGTTTAGACACGATTTTATTCATATTTTAAACAATTTGATCCGTTTATGACCCAAACTCGTTTAACTTAAATCCAAACTCATTTATCTTCATATTGTGTCATGTCATTTAAATGGATCGTGTCACAAATGGTCAACCCTAGATAAAAGTATAAAAAAACTATAATTCTAAAAATTTTGTACCACTGAAGGATGAGTAGTTAGATGATAAAAATGACCTAAAAAGTTATAGATTGAATTTACAATCACTATAAGTTTGTAACTATACGTTGAAATTTTTCTCATTTTTATCAAAAATAAAAAAAATTACAATACTTATTAATTTTTTTTTTTTGCTAAAACACTATCATATATATATATAAACTATCTAATTATAACTAAAAAAACTTATCGCAACAAAAATTTAAGAATTAAAATGTTTATGCATACTAAAATATGATATATATTTGTATAGGTTACATCAGGTATAATTTTTATTTATTTATTTTGTTTGAACCGCCATCATCGGTAAATTTTATTATGAACCTTGTTTATATTACAATAAAAACTAGGATACCTTCACACGTGTTAATTTTAAAAGTAAAAAAAAAAAAGCCGCTTTTTATTGCCTTGAGTACTTGAATAGGATAGGCCATCAAGCGGTGCGACACAGAAGGCCTTCTTCGGTGCTGTGCCCCCATGTATATGGTTTCATCACCCGTAATTGCTTGAGATTTTTAAATGTAGAAATGCTCTCAAGGGAGCAACATAGATAGTTAATGTCCAAATACATAGTTTATATGTTTCTATTTAATATATTTATATTATATTTAATAAATTTATATTTATATTTATATTTAATATTAATTATTTCTATTAATATAAATATTAATTTTATAAATTAATTTTTATGTTTATAGATAAATACTAATAAATCTATTCTTCATTGTTAATGAACTTGCATTATTTAAAATAATAAATCTACATATTTTATCTAATTAATCTATATTAATTAAGTAATAAGCATGCATTATTTAATATTAATTTTTATTTTTATTTCTATTTAATAAATTTATATTTATATATAATATTAATTATTTATATATAAAATTAATTATTTCTATTTAATATTAATATTAATATTTATTTAATTTTAATATATTAAATTAATAATATTAATTAATAATCTACTTAATTGATAATTTGTTTCAAGAACTCTTGAGTTGGAACTTTGCAAGTGATCCATGAAGGGTAAGATGAGAGGTCAGGAGGATCCCCACAAACCTTCAAATGCCTAAGTCAAAAAATATGTAGAGAGAGAATTTAGAGAGATAAAGATAGCAATGCGAATATAAAAATAGAATGAATGAAAATAAGGGATATGAGGTCCTATTTATAGGGATAGTGATGTTCAAACCTAAGAGGAATATAATTCTTCTTTGATGAAAGTTCTATGCCTACTAGGTTAGTGTTTCTTTCTATCCAGAAGTCTCCTTAATTCAGAATCTTTTCCTATTTGTCTTGGGTGTCCTTCTCCTATAAATAACCCTGTATAGGAAAATAAAGACCTTAATTAAATAGAAATATACATATGGGGTATCAAAAGTCCCCTCTGAAAGTATGTTTGGATATTTATGTCTATTGTTTTTAGATCTGTAAGGTAAGGATAAACATCACTGCATCTGACATGGAAAGGTGAACTGAGGTGGCCAACCTCAGTTATAGGTAAAGATGAAGTTTGATACTGAGTCTTGAAATCATCGTATAAAAACATCATTAAAGTGATAACTGGACTTAACTGACCTACAATAAAAATTGTTAGTGTAAGGGATTAACCCGCCTGTATAGGGACAACGTGGCAAAACTAACTGTCGCCAGAGTTTTGATGCTCGGTGCATTAAAAGCGTGACCCGAGTGTTGTATAGTATTGGTGCTGTCACGACCCAAAACAGGGGCCATGACCGGCGCTAGGGAACGGGAATTCTTTCAAATCCGAAACCCGTAACAAGCCTTAAAATAAAATAAAACATTGCAATAATAATAATAATATAATTAAAATAATATGCAGCGGAAATAAATCATAAATAAAATAAAATAATAATCTATCAATAAAATTAGATGAACATCTTCATCTCATATATATAAATATTCCTTTAATACAAATTCAGTTCAAATCTTTAAAGTACATAACTCACACAAATAAATACATAAACTCCACAACTATTTACAACTACTGCAGTGTCTAGATTATAAAGTAAAACTTAGATAAGCAGTTTATATAGTGAAGCCGGGGCGAAAGAAATCCAGCATACGGGTCTGCTGCTGAGGTTTGAAGACGATGATTCTCCTGAAAAATAGTCAACGGAGGGGAGTCAGGCCTCACTGAGTGAATTACTATAATATATATACATGCATACTAAATGTCGATGCACACAGTCAATAGTATATATAATAAATATATATACAAGCAAATACACACAGATGCAACTATCACGACCCAAACTAGGAGTCATGACCGGCGCTAGGGAACGGGAATTCTTTCGAATCCGGAACCCGTAGCAAGCCTAAGAAAATAAAATCATACAATAATAATATAAAAGTACGACCAAATTAAAATTTTTCTGAATCAATATATAAAATAAATACTCCAAATCCTTTAATAAATGAATACATATTCGTACAATGTTCAAATACAAATTCTCAGAGTAATTAAATATCCAAACAAAATAATACACTTCCAATATAATGACACTACTACTGCAGTTTCTAGAATACAATTCAAAGTTCAGAATATACATTTGCATAAAATAGCCGGGACTGAAGAACACCGGCGAGGAACTCTACAACTAAGGTCTGACGATATGGAATCTCCTGAAAAAAATAATTGAGGGGGGTCAGACCTCACTGAGTGAATTATTATACTATATATACATGCAAACTAAACCATAACAATCAGGCATTCTTATATATATATGTATATACACACATTTCACACGAATGCCAAACTTTGCTTTTATAAATATACTAAATGTAGAAAACGTTTGTTTTGATTCATGAAGGATCCATAGAACCTTAAATAATAACAACCTCAAACAATCCCATCATCACTCTAGCCATACAGGCTCACTTGATTCCAAATAGAACACTTATTCCAATTTGGACAGCAGACTGGCCCCGAGACACTAAGTCGACCGAGCTCCAGCAGTTTGGCTGTCAGTGTGATTGGCCCCGAGACACTTGGTCAACCGAGCTCCAGCAATCACACTATCCATCACCTCACATCTCAATCAACCTAATAGATCATTCAATTCACTTATGGACAGTAGACTGGCCCCGAGACACTAAGTCAACCGAGCTCCAGCAGTCTGACTGTCAGTATGATTGGCCCCGAGACACTTGGTCAACCGAGCTCCAGCAATCACACTATCTAACATACCATTAATCTTAGTCAAATCAATTAAATCAATTATAATCACCCAATTTTAACTTTCACTCAATCCTTATCTACCGTACCGGTACGTACACGGTCCTAGTGCTGCCCACTGGGAAGCACGTTCTATTGATATCCTTCACTTCGAATAAATCATTCATTCGAAAAATAATTAATGTAGAACCATATTCATAATAGTAAAACCAACCATATATATATACCAAAAATATACCTAAAATATACCCAGTATATTTCAGGTATATATATATATATATAGTCAAATAAAATATGAAATAAACTAAAGATAAATCATTAATATAGTTAAAAACAATTTAAATGAGTAACAATAATATAACATGCATTATCTTAAAAATATACTTAAATATGCAAAAGATATACCCTAAGTACTCAAATCATTTAATAAACCATTTATGTATAAATATTCATTTAAATACGTGTTTGTGTTTAACATATATTCACA
Organism: Mallotus nudiflorus; assembly: GCA_947683625.1. Classification (NCBI taxonomy): domain Eukaryota; kingdom Viridiplantae; phylum Streptophyta; class Magnoliopsida; order Malpighiales; family Euphorbiaceae; genus Mallotus; species Mallotus nudiflorus. The sequence continues at coordinate 87,292 of CANTUR010000176.1, read as the reverse complement.
AATATACTAAAAATAAACCTAATTATCTAGCATGCATATATCAAAAATAAACCCTAAATATACCACTAATGTGTTAGGTTTAATTTAATAATAAAACATTTATTTATTCGGAAATAAATAAAAAAATATACCAAAAATAAACTTAAAAATAATTTAAGTGTAGGTTTATAATTTAACATGCAATTATTTAAGAATAAACCTAAAATCTACTGAAACTATACCTAAAGTATACTAATCATTTAATAAAATAATTATGTCTAAGTGTACATTTTAAAACATGTGTATATTACTCAAATATATTAAACCTAAACCTAATTGTTTAATGTGCATATATCAAACTAACATGCATAATTATTTAATATGCATATATATAAGAATGCAACCCTAGATATACCAAAAATATTATAATTTAAATCATTTTTTAAAACATACAATGAAAATGAAAAATTCTAAATAATGCACCCTATATGCAGTGCATATATATACAGTATAATAACTCACATGTTAGCGCTCCACGAGACAAACTCGGCGGGCCTGATCCGTTAGGCCTCGGTCTCGGCGCAGCTAGACAAACAAATGACAACATGAAATCAGAATAAATTTAACAAAAATTCTAAAGACTCGATCTAGAATTTTAGACACAACTTTAGAATAGGAATTTGACCGGACATCACGTTTTACGAGAATTCTATCGAAAATCCGGCAGAACCTCCCCTGTAAAACGAACATCTCTCTACTCAAAGAGTAGAGCCGGTCCTGCAAAGAAATACACTTCGGAATAAACACAGGATTACAATCAAAATCCCTCGGTCGGACTCCAAACTACAATTCACCGACCGAGGTTCACAATTCACAGAATATTTATAAAATACCGAAAATGCCCTTATATAATAAAAATACATTTTATAAATCCAAATTACTTAATTAACCCTAAAACATACTAAAAATCAATAAAAACCCATTTATTTAGAAAAATAGTATATTATATATAATTTGAAAATAATTTACGAAAAATAGTTTTAATTAGTTAAAAATACTAAAAATTTGCAGAAATCATTTTTATGCCCTAAATAGCTATTAAAACCAATTTAATTACATTTTTAACCAATTTAGTGTAAAATTACCAAAATACCCCTATATATATATATTCACTATAAATGTTCAAAAATTCACCAAAAATTATATAATTACTCAAAAATTAATTTCTCAACATATAATTCAATAATATCAATAAATATACTCAATTTACCAATTTATTTCAATTAAACACATAATTAACCCTATTTTTCAAAATCACCTAAACTTAATAAATTCCAAATAAATACATAAAAATTCACAAAAATTACAAATAAATTTCTATAATTAATTTCAACTCATATAATCACCATAAAACACAATTTCATAATTTAATTAATTAATTTTCGAAAATTAGAAAATAATAATAAAATAATCAAAAATTCACAAAAATTAAAATAAATTCCAAAAATTCTAAAAAAATTACAGCATGTAGATTAAGCTTCCAGGAACAAAGTTTCTGAAGGAAGTTTTCATGAATCAATCAAATTGAAGCTAAAAAAAATTCGAAACCCAAAATGGCTGATTTGAAGAAATTGAAACCTAAGCAATTCTAGACCAAATCAAGTGAAACAAAGCTTGGAATCACACTCACCAGAGCTCAAGGAGAAGATAGAGACCGAAAGCATCAAATTTGGTGGCCGGAAAGTACTTGGTCGGAGTTAAGTTGATTTTTGGCTCTTTGAAGAAAATCCGGCCAAAACTCACCGGAAAAGAGTGTTTTAGGTGGTGGAAATGGTTGGAGGTGGAAGAGGAAGGCTGAGAGGCATAGTAACAGGAAGAAAACCAGCTTGAAAGTGGCTGGAAATGGAAGAAAACGTTTTGGGAGGAAGAAGATGAAGGAGGGGCAAAAGTGTAAATAAAGGGTTTTTTGATAAAAAAATTATGTATATATGTATATATATATATATTTACACTATATTATAATAATATAAAATTTCACACACATTAAATATACACCACACACATATTTTAATATGTTTAATAATTTATAAACTTAAAATTAATTAATACAAAAATTAAATAACTTAAATAATAAAATTAAGGAAATTAATTAAGCTCTAATTAATTTAAATAAATACACATATATACATTTTATTTTAGCACTTTAAAATTATATATGAGTTCATGCAAATTCATAAAACTAGTCAAAATAAATAGTATTAATTTACTTACGTGTCAATTTTTCCGAAAATATAATTTCCGAAAAAATTTTACGTAAAATACTTAAAATAATATAAAATAATTAAAATTAGCTTTAAACAAACAACAAACTCATAAAATATCATAAATATATATACAAAAATTATTAACACTGCATATCCCGATGCAGTATAAAAATATTTAAAAATTCGGGATATTACAGTCTTCCCCCCTTACAAGAATTCGTCCCCGAATTCCAAAAAGAAAATTACAAGATCAAGAAAGAAAGAGATACGGGTAAGAAGCTCGTTTCTCAACTTCAGTCTTTTACGTAAGCTCTTTCACTTTGTTGCCACGTCACGGAACCTTGATCATCTGAATCTAATTTGAACATAACTATCGAGCTTGAAAATTTACAATTACAACTGATTCCTTCTCAAACTTCAGATCTTCATTCAGTTCTATATTGTTCAACGCGTCTCATCACACCACTTTTCGAAGACATCTTCAGAATTACAGTCTTCGATCTGAAACTCCATATCTCTGCATCTAGGATCCATATCGCTCTTCTGATCACAGTAACTTCTTCGCTGTATTCTGAACCATCTCATATCTAATTAAGACTTCTTTCCATAAAAGCTTCAGGTGGTGTCATTTCAATATTGCTATGGTAGCTGTTATTATAAGCGAATTCTATAAGTAGCATATAATCAACCCAGCTACCTTCTAGATCCAAAACACACATCTTCAACATACTGTTTAATGTCTGGATCGTCCTCTCAGACTGTCATCTGTCTTAGGATGAAAAGCAGTATTGAAATCCAATCAGGTGTTTATTACTCTCCACAATCTCTGCCAAAATTGAAAGGTAAACACTGTACCTTTACCATATACAATGGACACAGGTAGTCCATGCAGGCACACAATATGCTTCATATGCAACTTAGCCCACTTAGCTACTGAATAAATGGCTTCCACTGGCCAAAAATTAGTTGACTTGGTCAATTTGTCTACAATCATTCCAACGGAATCATATTCACCCTTCGAACAAGGTAACCAACCATAAAAATTATCACAATTCTCTCTTATTTCCACCCAAATTCAAAAGAGATCAAAACTTCCCAGAAGACTTCTGATATTCAGCTTTCACCGACTGGCAATTTTAACACTTAGAAATACAATCAGTCACATCCTTCTATAATCCAACCCACTAGTACTGATCCTGAATACTGTGATAATTCTTGGTAACCATTTGGATGTACACTGCAAGTTCACTTCCACAGCTTATATAGAATCCCTTTCTCATATTACAACATCAACCCTGTATCATTAACTTAGGCATCTCCTATCAGCAGATCATTCTATGGTGATATGCCATGATGACATGCTATGATGAATGTCATGATGAGATGATCTAATGAAATGTTATGATGAAATGCTAGAATGAAATGTCGTGATGAAATGCTGTAATGAGATGCTATGATGATATGATGAAATGTTGTAATGATATCAGGTCTTATCCTCTAAAGTTCACGTAACCCTCAGATTAATCAGTCTTCTTCAGTACTTAGAAGCGGTTCTAACAAACATCTATTCACACAATCTTCCCATTCTTCTGAGTTATGAGGGTCATAGGAGCTGTAATTCTAGAGAATTCTATTCAGATTTCCTATGATACCCAATTAAACCCATAAAATTATAGATCTCAATGGATTCAGTCAGTCTGGGCCACTCAGATGTTGTTTTGATCTTTTGTGGATCAACTCGAATTCTATCCTTAAATGCCACAATTCTAAAAAAAAACAACACTCTCCACCCAATGATCAAACTTCTTGAATTCAGCATAAAGCTGACATTCTCTTAGTGTCTGTAGTATAGTCCTCAAGTGATATGTGCCCTTTCATTCACTTCGAATACATTAGTATATCATTAATGAAGACTACTATAAACTGATCCACAACTAATGATAACCCGACTTCAAATCAATTTTTGAAAAGAACTGTGCACTCTGTAGCTGATCAGACAGGTCATCTATCCTCAAAAGAGGATACTTGTCCTTCACTGTTACCCTGTTCATCTCTCTACAGTCAATGCATAGTTTCAAGGTACCATCCTTCTTCCTTACAACAGGACTAGTGCACCCCGAAGAGAAATATAAGGTCTGACAAAACCTTGGTCATACAGCTCTCGTAATTGCTCCTACAACTCTGTAAAAGTCATTTTGTAGGGCTACGTTGAAATAGGAGTTATATCAGGAACCATATCGATACAGAGTTCAATCTCTGTAAATTGGTAAACCTGGTAACTCACAGGCAATTAAAACATCTGGGAGAGACAACTTCTCCACTGAAGTATACTCAACTAGAGCCAGATATTCTTGACAACCCTTTCACATCTCATCAAGATTAATTACACCCAAAAGACTGAATTCATAATAACTCTCTGAGTCCTAATTCTATGTTTAGATGCCAATATATTACGCTTAATCCTGTAACATATAATTCCACCAGTCTCCTCTTATACTGTATTACGTCTTCAGCATGACGTATCAGATTGAAGAGTTTACGGGTAATCTTCTCAACTGATTGCTCTTCCCTTATTCTGTGCAATAGCCGATACAGGTAATTATCCTCCCTTAAAGGTGGATGGAAGTATCTTAGAAATCCCCCTTTAACGCAAATTATGTGTTGCAGTCAGAACTGACAGCTTGCCATAAGGAATACAAAAGTGCTTCATCTTCATTAGACATTTTCCAATTCCCCTATCAAAGCATATTCAAACAACTGTCAAACTTGATTAAATGTTATCAAGCTTTTATTAATCTCGGCTATCCTGGCCATAATTGTTGCACGTTTAAGTCCAAAAGGAATGCTTGTACTACTTACAATGACTACCTTAACCCTTGAGTTATAGTTGCCTCTAACATACCCCTATACTAGATAGGTGTAGTAGGGCTGGAACTATAACCACAACTAGAACTTGAAAAGACTGATTATCAATATTGTCTCTGGAGAAGAAACAATTCACATTCACTGCGCTGAAAAGATATAGAAATCAACAGAATTCAGAATATAGCATATACGCAGAATTGACATGTCTCAAGTTCTCGGTTGAAAAAGAAATTACATCTGTTGAACGATCGAAGGTATCAGCACCGCATCATACGAAACTCCTATTGCAGAAGCAACATCATTGCAATGCTAAGCCACCAACTCCTCATTTAGTTATTCCCATTGTCAACAGTGATCATCAGGCCTTCTAAATCCATCTCTACCCCTACGCCTAACAGGATGCATAGGGGGTAGAACCTCGTGCTCAGAAGATCAACTATCATCGATCTCATCGATCGATGGAGCGATTCACGCTCAAGGCAATCAACAAGGAGCAAAAATAAACAAATAGTTCAAATAATCACAAACATCAACAGACACCCTAACGGTTATGCGGAATTCCTAATGCAAGGAAGACTTTTCAAAGACATGACCGAACCTAATTCACTGCAGTAGTTTAACAGAAAACACAACTTCGAAAACTAGGGCCACAACTCAAACAACTAAGCCCTGACACATAACTCAGCTCTGATACCAACTTTTTCACGACCCAAACTAGGAGTCATGACCGGCGCTAGGGAATGGGAATTCTTTCGAATCCGGAACCCGTAGCAAGCCTAAGAAAATAAAATCATACAATAATAATATAAAAGTACGACCAAATTAAAATTTTTCTGAATCAATATATAAAATAAATACTCCAAATCCTTTAATAAATGAATACATATTCGTACAATGTTCAAATACAAATTCTCAGAGTAATTAAATATCCAAACAAAATAATACACTTCCAATATAATGACACTACTACTGCAGTTTCTAGAATACAATTCAAAGTTCAGAATATACATTTGCATAAAATAGCCGGGACTGAAGAACACCGGCGAGGAACTCTACAACTAAGGTCTGACGATATGGAATCTCCTGAAAAAAATAATTGAGGGGGGTCAGACCTCACTGAGTGAATTATTATACTATATATACATGCAAACTAAACCATAACAATCAGGCATTCTTATATATATATGTATATACACACATTTCACACGAATGCCAAACTTTGCTTTTATAAATATACTAAATGTAGAAAACGTTTGTTTTGATTCATGAAGGATCCATAGAACCCTAAATAATAACAACCTCAAACAATCCCATCATCACTCTAGCCATACAGGCTCACTTGATTCCAAATAGAACACTTATTCCAATTTGGACAGCAGACTGGCCCCGAGACACTAAGTCGACCGAGCTCCAGCAGTTTGGCTGTCAGTGTGATTGGCCCCGAGACACTTGGTCAACCGAGCTCCAGCAATCACATTATCCATCACCTCACATCTCAATCAACCTAATAGATCATTCAATTCACTTATGGACAGTAGACTGGCCCCGAGACACTAAGTCAACCGAGCTCCAGCAGTCTGACTGTCAGTGTGATTGGCCCCGAGACACTTGGTCAACCGAGCTCCAGCAATCACACTATCTAACATACCATTAATCTTAGTCAAATCAATTAAATCAATTATAATCACCCAATTTTAACTTTCACTCAATCCTTATCTACCGTACCGGTACGTACACGGTCCTAGTGCTGCCCACTGGGAAGCACGTTCTATTGATATCCTTCACTTCGAATAAATCATTCATTCGAAAAATAATTAATGTAGAACCATATTCATAATAGTAAAACCAACCATATATATATACCAAAAATATACCTAAAATATACCCAGTATATTTCAGGTATATATATATATATATAGTCAAATAAAATATGAAATAAACTAAAGATAAATCATTAATATAGTTAAAAACAATTTAAATGAGTAACAATAATATAACATGCATTATCTTAAAAATATACTTAAATATGCAAAAGATATACCCTAAGTACTCAAATCATTTAATAAACCATTTATGTATAAATATTCATTTAAATACGTGTTTGTGTTTAACATATATTCACAAATATACTAAAAATAAACCTAATTATCTAGCATGCATATATCAAAAATAAACCCTAAATATACCACTAATGTGTTAGGTTTAATTTAATAATAAAACATTTATTTATTCGGAAATAAATAAAAAAATATACCAAAAATAAACTTAAAAATAATTTAAGTGTAGGTTTATAATTTAACATGCAATTATTTAAGAATAAACCTAAAATCTACTGAAACTATACCTAAAGTATACTAATCATTTAATAAAATAATTATGTCTAAGTGTACATTTTAAAACATGTGTATATTACTCAAATATATTAAACCTAAACCTAATTGTTTAATGTGCATATATCAAACTAACATGCATAATTATTTAATATGCATATATATAAGAATGCAACCCTAGATATACCAAAAATATTATAATTTAAATCATTTTTTAAAACATACAATGAAAATGAAAAATTCTAAATAATGCACCCTATATGCAGTGCATATATATACAGTATAATAACTCACATGTTAGCGCTCCACGAGACAAACTCGGCGGGCCTGATCCGTTAGGCCTCGGTCTCGGCGCAGCTAGACAAACAAATGACAACATGAAATCAGAATAAATTTAACAAAAATTCTAAAGACTCGATCTAGAATTTTAGACACAGCTTTAGAATAGGAATTTGACCGGACATCACGTTTTACGAGAATTCTACCGAAAATCCGGCAGAACCTCCCCTGTAAAACGGACATCTCTCTACTCAAAGAGTAGAGCCGGTCCTGCAAAGAAATACACTTCGGAATAAACACAGGATTACAATCAAAATCCCTCGGTCGGACTCCAAACTACAATTCACCGACCGAGGTTCACAATTCACAGAATATTTATAAAATACCGAAAATGCCCTTATATAATAAAAATACATTTTATAAATCCAAATTACTTAATTAACCCTAAAACATACTAAAAATCAATAAAAACCCATTTATTTAGAAAAATAGTATATTATATATAATTTGAAAATAATTTACGAAAAATAGTTTTAATTAGTTAAAAATACTAAAAATTTGCAGAAATCATTTTTATGCCCTAAATAGCTATTAAAACCAATTTAATTACATTTTTAACCAATTTAGTGTAAAATTACCAAAATACCCCTATATATATATATTCACTATAAATGTTCAAAAATTCACCAAAAATTATATAATTACTCAAAAATTAATTTCTCAACATATAATTCAATAATATCAATAAATATACTCAATTTACCAATTTATTTCAATTAAACACATAATTAACCCTATTTTTCAAAATCACCTAAACTTAATAAATTCCAAATAAATACATAAAAATTCACAAAAATTACAAATAAATTTCTATAATTAATTTCAACTCCTATAATCACCATAAAACACAATTTCATAATTTAATTAATTAATTTTCGAAAATTAGAAAATAATAATAAAATAATCAAAAATTCACAAAAATTAAAATAAATTCCAAAAATTCTAAAAAAATTACAGCATGTAGATTAAGCTTCCAGGAACAAAGTTTCTGAAGGAAGTTTTCATGAATCAATCAAATTGAAGCTAAAAAAAATTCGAAACCCAAAATGGCTGATTTGAAGAAATTGAAACCTAAGCAATTCTAGACCAAATCAAGTGAAACAAAGCTTGGAATCACACTCACCAGAGCTCAAGGAGAAGATAGAGACCGAAAGCATCAAATTTGGTGGCCGGAAAGTACTTGGTCGGAGTTAAGTTGATTTTTGGCTCTTTGAAGAAAATCCGGCCAAAACTCACCGGAAAAGAGTGTTTTAGGTGGTGGAAATGGTTGGAGGTGGAAGAGGAAGCCTGAGAGGCATAGTAACAGGAAGAAAACCAGCTTGAAAGTGGCTGGAAATGGAAGAAAACGTTTTGGGAGGAAGAAGATGAAGGAGGGGCAAAAGTGTAAATAAAGGGAAGTTTTGGTTTTTTGATAAAAAAATTATGTATATATGTATATATATATATATTTACACTATATTATAATAATATAAAATTTCACACACATTAAATATACACCACACACATATTTTAATATGTTTAATAATTTATAAACTTAAAATTAATTAATACAAAAATTAAATAATAAAATTAAGGAAATTAATTAAGCTCTAATTAATTTAAATAAATACACATATATACATTTTATTTTAGCACTTTAAAATTATATATGAGTTCATGCAAATTCATAAAACTAGTCAAAATAAATAGTATTAATTTACTTACGTGTCAATTTTTCCGAAAATATAATTTCCGAAAAAATTTTACGTAAAATACTTAAAATAATATAAAATAATTAAAATTAGCTTTAAACAAACAACAAACTCATAAAATATCATAAATATATATACAAAAATTATTAACACTGCATATCCCGATGCAGTATAAAAATATTTAAAAATTCGGGATATTACAGCAACAAAATCATTTTATATATTTTTACTGAAAACCACTGTTTATGAAGGATCAAATAGAACCCTAGAAAATCGCAACCTCAAAACAGTGTTAGACAACACTCTAGCCATACAGGCTCACTTATTCCAATATATATTCACTTATTCCATTTAGACAGTAGACTGGCCCCGAGACACTAAGTCAACTGAGCTCCAGCAGTCTAACTGTTAGTGTGATTGGCCCCGAGACACTTGGTCAACTGAGCTCCAGCAATCACACCCCCAAATCATACCTCACACATCAATTAATCAAATCAATCCAATCAATATCCATAAATGGGTTAGTGATATAGCCTAAATGCTATCAGCATACCGGTACATACTCGGTCCTAATGCTGCCCACTAGGTAGCACGTTCTATTGATATGCTTCATTTTAAATATAAAACAACATTCATAAATAAATGATGCATGAATTTAAATAAAATAGCATTATAAACCATATATATACTAGAAATATACTAAAAGTAAACCAGGTATATTTCGAGTATATATACGTCGAATAAATCCAATATAATTGTAAAATAAACTAAATATATATTTAAAAACATTTTAAATATAAATGTTTAATAAAGCATGCATATAATTTAAAATATACCAAAAATAAACCAAAGATAAACCAAAATTAAACTAAAAATAAACTTAAGTACTAATTAAATCATTTATGCATATTTAATCAAAATAAAACATATATTTCTAAAATCATGCACCCTAAAGCACATATATATAAAATAGCAACTCACTATTTGTTGTGCTCCTCGAGATGGGTCCGACGGGCCTGGTCCACTAGGCCTCGGTCTCGGCGCAACTAAACAAACAAACGACTACATAATATCAGAATAAATCTATCAAAATTCCAAAGACTTGATCTAGAATACTAGACACAAAATTAAAATCAAAATTCAATCGGATCTCACGTTTTACGAGAATTCTACCGAAAATCCGACAGAACCTCCCTTGTAAAACGGACATCTCTCTACTCAAAGAGTAGAGCCGGTCCTGCAAAGAAATACACTTCAAGAATACACAAAATTCACAACCAAAACCCCTCGGTCCGACTCCAAGCTACATTTCATCGACCGAGGTCCACAATTCACAGAATATTACAGAAATACCGAAAATGCCCTTATATAATAAAAATACATTTTATAAATCCAAATTATGTAATTAACCCTAAAACACATCAAAAACCGATAAAAACTCATTTATTAGAAAAATCATATATTATATATATAATTTGAAAATAATTTACGAAAAATAGTTTTAATTAGTTAAAAATACTAAATAATTTGTAGAAATCATTTGTATACCCTAAATAACTATTAAAACCAATTCAATTACATTTTTAGCCAATTTAATATAAAATTACCAAAATACCCCTATATATATATATATATATATATATATATATATATATATATATATATATATATATATATATATATACTAAAATAAATTCAAAAATTCACCAAAAATAATATAATTACTCAAAATTAATTTTCTCAACATATATTTCAATAATATCAATAAATATACTTAATTAACCAATTAATTTCAATTAAACACACAATTAACCCTATTTTTCAAAATTACATAAACTTAATAAATTCCAAATAAATATATAAAAATTCATAAAAATTACAAATAAATTTCTATAATTCATTTCAACACCTATAATCACCATAAAACACAATTTCATAATTTAATTAATTAATTTTTGAAAATTAGAAAATAATAATAAAATAATCAAAAATACCCAAAAATCAAAATAAATTCCAAAAATTCTACAAATATTACAGAGTATAGATTGAGCTACAAGGATCAAAGTTTGTGAAGGAAGTTTTCATGAATCAATCAAATTGAAGCTAAAAAATTTTGGAAACCCTATATGGCCGAAATTGAAAACTAGACAAAAACCTTACCAAATTGAGTTTTAAGCTTAAAGGAAGCTTAGAATCATCTTCTATGGTGTCTGAGGAGTTCAATAGCACCGGAATGATAGGTTTTAGTGGCTAAAAATGTGAGGTACTGTGGAAGAAGCAACTCTCGGCCAAATCAAATTTCTCGGCTTCATCGGCGCCAAAGAGGGTGGAAGAGAGTGGTGGAGCTGCTAGAGGAAGAGGGTGGATGTCCGGGAGGCACACCGATGGTAGTCGGTTGGAGTTGCAGTAGGATGGTGAGGTGTGGGACAATTGGTGATGGTGATGAATGTTAGGGGCAAGTTTTGTAAATTATGGAAAGTATATATATATATATTAAAAATAATTAATAAACCCTAAAATTATTAAATATATAGATATATATGCATGTATATGTATGTATTTTAATACGACCATTAAAATAGTGCATGGACTCATGAGAATTCATAAATCTATTTAAAATAATTAATATTAAATTATTCACGTGTCAATTTCCCCGAAAATACAAGTCCCGGGAAAATTTTACGTAAAATACTTAAAACAATATAAAACAATTAAAATTAGCTTTAAATAAATAACAACTCATAAAAATATCAGAAATGTATACAAAAAAAAAATTATTAACACTGCATATCTCGATGCAATATAAAAATATTTAAAAAAAGAACTCGGGATATTACAGACTTCCCCTCTTACAAGAATTCGTCCCCGAATTCGAGAAAAGAATAATTACAAGATCAAGAAAGGAAGAGATACGGGTAAGAAGCTCGCATCTCAGCTTCAGTCTCCCACATTTGCTCCTCAACTCTATTGCTACACCATAAAACCTTGACCATCGGAATCTGCTTCGACCGCAACTGTCGAACTTGATAATCAATGATCGCCACAGGTTCTTCCACAAACGTCAGATCTTTGTTCACTTCTACACTGTTGGGCTACAACACATGTGAAGGGTTCTCAGCATCAAGATATACTTTCTCAGCATCGAGATATAAAACACGGGATGCACCTGTGACATACTTGGAGGCAAAGCCAACCGATATGCAACAGTGCCAACTCTCTCCAGAATCTCAAACGGTCCGATATATCTCGGTACCAACTTACCCTTCCTGCCAAATCTCATAACACCCTTCATCGGAGACACCTTCAGAAAAACATAATCTCTAATCTGAAACTGTACATCTCTGTACCTAGGATCCGCATAGCTCTTCTGCCTGCTAACTGCGGTCTCTAATCTGTGCTTAATCACAATAACTTTCTCTGCAGCATCCTGAACCATCTCAGGTCCATTCAAAGCTCTCTCACCAATCTCATCCTAACTCAGAGAGGATCTACACTTCCTTCCATACAATGCCTCACACGGTGCCATGCCAATATTGCTATGGTAGTTGTTATTATATGCAAACTCAACAAGAGGCAAATGATCATCCCAGCTACCTCCTAAATCTAGGACACACATCCTCAGCATATCTTCCAGTGTCTGGATTGTCCTCTCAGATTATCCATCTGTCTAAGGATGAAAAGCAGTACTAAAATTCAACCTAGTGCCCATCGCTTCTTGCAACTTTTGCCAAAAATGAGAGGTAAAAATCGAACCTCTTTCTGACACAATGGACACAGGTACTCCATGAAGGCACACAATATGCTTCACATATAGCTTCGCCAATCTAGCTATAGAATAGGTGTCTTTCACAGGTAAGAAATGTGCAGACTTCGTCAACTTGTCTACAATCACCCAGATAGAATCGTATCCATCCTTAGAACAAGGTAAACCAACCACAAAATCCGTAGCTATCCTTTCCCACTTCCACTCGGGAATAGTAAAAGGCTAAAGCTTCCCAGAAGGCTTCTGATGTTCAGCTTTCACTTGCTGACACGTTAGGCACTTAGCAACATAATCAGTGACATCCTTCTTCAGTTCGTCCCACCATTATAAATCTCTGATACTGTGGTACATCTTAGTGACACCCGGATGTACGTTGTAGGCTGTAGAATGTGCTTCCTCTAGGATCTCTTCTCTCAAGTCATCCATATCAGGAACATGCAATCTACCACTGATCCATAACACACCATCATCATCGAGTGTGAAATCAGTGAACTTCCCTACTAGAACATTCTCTGCAAGCTCTTCTAGAATAGGATCTCGACTCTGAGTTGCTTTAATCCTATCCCTCAGTATAGATTGCACCTTAAACTGAGCTAGTAGTCCACCTGACCTATTGATTTTCATCATCAGACCTTGATCCACCTACAGATGCAACTCCTAGATCAACGGTCACCCCTCAATACTGATGTGAGCAAGACTGCCTGAGGAGTTTCTACTCAAGGCATCTGCTACCACATTAGCCTTACCCGGATGATATAATATCTCACAGTCATAATCCTTCAATAATTCCAACCATCTCCTCTGCCTCAGATTTAGATCTCTCTGCTGGAAAATGTACTTAAGGCTCTTGTGATCAGTAAAAATCTCACAAGTCACCCCGTATAGATAATGTCTCCAAATCTTCAGAGCAAAGTTCATTGCAACCATTTGAAGGTCATGTGTAAGATAGTTCTGCTCATGCTTCTTCAACTGCCTCAAAGCATAGGCTATCATCCTACCATTCTGCATCAACACACAACCAAGGCCAACTCTAAAGGCATCACAATAAACTATGAACTTATCCACACTATTAGGCAAAGCTAGCACTGGAACTGTGGTCAACTTTTCCTTCAACAACTGAAAACTGTTCTCACAAGCTTCTGACCACTCAAATCTAACATTCTTCTGAGTCAAGCGAGTCATAGGGACTACAATTCTGGAAAAATCCTGTACAAACCGCCTATAATACCCGGCTAAACCCGAAAAACTCCGAATCTCAGTAACAAAAGTTGGTCTAAGCAACTTAGACACTGCCTCAATCTTCTATGGATCAACCTGGGTACCTTCTTTAGACACCACGTGTCCAAGAAAAGAAACACTCTCCATCCAGAAATCACACTTCGAGAATTTAGCATAAAGCTGATGTTCTCTCAGTGTCTATAGTATAGTCCTCAAATGATATACATGCTCCTCTATACTCCTCGAGTAAACCAATATATCATCGATGAAGACTACCACAAACTGATCCACATATGGTCTAAATACCCTGTTCACCAGGTCCATAAAAGCTACTGGTGCATTAGTCAAACCAAAAGATATCACCAGAAACTCATAATGGCCATATCGAGTGCGGAATGCCATTTTAGGAACATCGGCTTCACTAATCCACAGCTGATGATAACCTGACCTCATATCAATCTTGGAAAAGAATTGTGCACCCTGTAACTTATCAAACAAGTCATTTATCCTTAGGAGAGGATACTTGTTCTTCACTGTTACCTTATTCAACTCTATGTAGTCAATGCATAGTCTCAAGGTACCATCCTTCTTCTTCATAAACATGACTGGTGCACCCCAAGGAGAAACACTAGGTCTAATGAAACCCTTATCCAATAACTCTTTCAACTCTGCAGGAGCCATTATGTAGGGTGGCATATATATAGGAGTAGTACCTAGAACCATATCTATACAGAATTCAATCTCTCTATGAGGTGGTAAACCTTGCAACTCCTCAGAAAAACATCAGGAAACTCACAAGCAACAGGAAAATCTGTGAATGACAACTTCTCCACTGAAGTATCCCTGACTAATGCCAAATACCCCTGACATCCTTTCCTCAGCAACTTCCTAGCCGTAATAGCAGAAATAAGATTCTAAGGTGCTAAACTCCTATCACCTATAAACTTAAATTCTTCTTCATCAGGAATTCTGAAAGTCACCTCTTTATTCTGACAATCCACCACAACATAGTGCTGAGATAACCAGTCCATACCCAGAATAACATCAAACTCAATCACATCCAACAGAATCAAATCAACAGGTAATTCTCTATCTCCCATGAGAACTGGATAACCAGAAAGAACAATATCGGTGTCCAAAGAATCGCTCAGAGGGGTGGCAACAGACAAAGGAAAAGCCATCCTCGAAGCTTGCCAACAAGACTTGAAAGCAAAAACGGGAGAAATAAATGAATGCGTGGCACCCAGATCAAACAGAACCCATGCATCCAGGTAACAGATAGAAACAATACCTGCCACGACTGCATTAGATGCCTGAGCATCCTGCTAAGTAAGATGGAAGACTCTGGTCTGTCCTCAACCTCCCTGATGACTAGTAAAAGTCTGGCCAACACCTCTGGCACCTCCTCTAGCACCTCTACCAGGACCCTGCTGTGGAAAAAGTTGAGTGGAACTCTGATGTTGGGTTGGAGGCATCTGAAATGGTATGGGTGTAGCACTAGCAATCAACTGTTGTGAAAATCATGGAATCTGCGGCTGCTGATACCCAGAGTAAGGACATGATCTGGCATAATGTCCTGTCTGCCCACATCTGAAACATGTCAGCGGTGTCAGGTAACACGGTCCTTGATGGACTCTACCGCAGGTTTGGCATACACTGGCAGCTGATCCAGAACTATAACCACTACTGCTGCCTTTGACTCTGCTGAGTCGGACCTCTCTGCTGACTACTCGAACCAACATGAAAACTCGAATATGGAGTAGCCTACAATCCACTCGACTGAGCACCCAGCTGGTAATAATTAGACATCGCTCCTTGCCTAACTAGCCTTAACTCGATCTCCTTAGCCAACTCAATCACAGACTCCAGAGTAAGGCCTGCTATAGGCATACCAGCAAATACTGAACCCAATCCAGTGATGTAGGTAGTGACTGTGAAATACTGATCTCGCATCAAATCCTCTGCATATCTACCCAGCCGAAGGAACTCTCGGGTGTACTCCTCTACAGATCGATCAACATGAGAAATGCTAGTTAGTTTGAGATGATAACTCATACGGAGAGGCTTTGGACAGAATCTCCTCATAAATCGCTCTCGAAATTGAGCCTAGGTCATCGTCATCATATAAGGCTGAATCATCTAAATAAACCAGTCCAGGGCTGGTCCCTCGATAGACAACTCGATGATCATAATCCGCTGATACTTGGTGTGAGTAGTCTGAGTCCTAGTCTCGATCACGTGCAGAAAGTCTAACGGAT
Organism: Mallotus nudiflorus; assembly: GCA_947683625.1. Taxonomy (NCBI): domain Eukaryota; kingdom Viridiplantae; phylum Streptophyta; class Magnoliopsida; order Malpighiales; family Euphorbiaceae; genus Mallotus; species Mallotus nudiflorus. Next base: position 70,585 of record CANTUR010000176.1, on the reverse strand, counting down.
CGGAAGTCCCATCGAAGGCAATCTTGCCAACTTTGGCATAGAACAGAGCTACCTCAAGGTCAGACATACCCTGCTGATAAGCAAGCTGAATAGGCTGAACAACTGGAGGTACAGGAATATCCTTAAACTTAGGCTTGACAGGCTCCTCATCATGTATCTCTCTCTACCTACGGCGACCTGCCACTCCTCGAGGTCTACCTCTGCCACGACCTCTGCATCTAACTGGCTGCTCAGGAGGTAACACCTCATCCTGAAAAGACTCGTCATCCTCGGCCTTAACGACCGATCGAGCGACACGCGCTCGCCTCCTCATTCTGAAAAGACAAATAGAACTATTCAGACAACGAAGGAATAATGCATAAAACTAAATCAAGGAATACTTATCAAGACATACTCGAACCTAAGTCACTGCAGTAGTTCAAAAGAAAACACAACTCAGAAAACTAGGGCCACAACTCACACAACTAAGGCCTTGACACAAAACTCCGCTCTGATACCAACTTTGTCATGACCCAAAACAAGGGCCATGATCGGTGCTAGGGAACATGAATTCTTTCGAATCTGGAACCCATAGCAAGCCTTAAAATAAAATAAAACATTGCAATAATAATAATAATATAATTAAAATAATCTACAGTGAAAATAAATCATAAATAAAATAAAATAAAAATTTGTCAATAAATTTAGATGAACATCCTTATCTCATATATATAAATATTCCTTTAATACAAATCCAGTTCAAATCTTTAAAGTACATAACTCACACAAATAAATACATAAACTCCACGATTGTTTACAACTACTACAGTGTCTAAATTATAAAGTAAAACTCAGATAAGCAGTTTACATAGTGAAGCTGGGGTGGAAGAAATTCGGCGTACGGGTCTGCTACTGAGGTCCGAAGACGATGACTCTCTTGAAAAATAGTCAATGGAGGGGAGTCAAACCTCACTGAGTGAATTACTATAATATATATACATGCATACTAAATGTCGATGCACACAGTCAATAGTATATATAATAAATATATATACAAGAAAATACACATAGATGCAACAAAATCATTTTATATATTTTTACTAAAAACCACTGTTTATGAAGGATCAAATAGAACCCTAGAAAATCGCAACCTCAAAATAGTGTTAGACAATACTCTAGCCATACAGGCTCACTTATTCCAATATATATTCACTTGTTCCATTTGGACAGTAGATTGGCCCCGAGACACTAAGTCAACCGAGCTCCAGCAGTCTAACTATCAGTGTGATTGGCCCCGAGACACTTGGTCAACCGAGCTCCAGCAATCACACCCCCAAATCATACCTCACACATCAATTAATCAAATCAATCCAATCAATATCCACCAATGGGTTAGTGATATAGCCTAAATGCTATCAGCGTACCGATACGTACTCGGTCCTAGTGCTACCCACTAGGTAGCACATTCTATTGATATCCTTCATTTTAAATATAAAACAACATTCATAAATAAATGATGCATGAATTTAAATAAAATAGCAACATAAACCATATATATACTAGAAATATACCAAAAGTATACCAGGTATATTTCGAGTATATATACGTCGAATAAATCCAATATAATTGTAAAATAAACTAAATATATATTTAAAAACATTTTAAATATAAATGTTTAATAAAGTATGCATATAATTTAAAATATACCAAAAATAAACCAAAGATAAACCAAAATTAAACTAAAAATAAACTTAAGTACTAATTAAATCATTTATGCATATTTAATCAAAATAAAACATATATTTCTAAAATCATGCACCCTAAAGCATATATATATAAAATAGCAACTCACTATTTGTTGTGCTCCTCGAGATGGGTCCGACGGGCCTGGTCCATTAGGCCTCGGTCTCGACGCAACTAAACAAACAAACGACTACAGAATATCAGAATAAATCTATCAGAATTCCAAAGACTCAATCTAGAATACTAGACACAGAATTAAAATCAGAATTCAACCGGACCTTACGTTTTACGAGAATTCTATCGAAAATCCAATAGAACCTCCCCTATAAAACGGACATCTCTCTACTCAAAGAGTATAGTCGGTCCTGCAAAGAAATACACAGAATTCACAATCAAAACCCCTCGGTCAGACTCCAAGCTACATTTGACCGACCGAGGTCCACAATTCACATAATATTATAGAATTACTGAAAATGCCCTTATATAATAAAAATACATTTTATAAATCCAAATCACTTAATTAACCCTAAAACACATAAAAAACCGATAAAAACTCATTTATTAGAAAAATCGTATATTATATATATAATTTGAAAATAATTTACGAAAAAGAGTTTTAATTAGTTAAAAATACTAAATAATTTGTAGAAATCATTTTTATACCCTAAATAACTATTAAAACCAATTTAATTACATTTTTAGCCAATTTAATGTAAAATTACCAAAATACCCCTTTATATATATATATATATATATACTAAAATAAATTCAAAAATTCACCAAAAATAATACAATTACTCAAAATTAATTTTCTCAACATATATTTCAATAATATCAATAAATATACTTAATTAACCAATTAATTTCAATTAAACACACAATTAACCCTATTTTTCAAAATTACATAAACTTAATAAACTCCAAATAAATATATAAAAATTCACAAAAATTACAAAAAAATTTCTATAATTCATTTCAACACCTATAATCACCATAAAACATAATTTCATAATTTAATTAATTAATTTTCGTAAATTAGAAAATAATAATAAAATAATAAAAAACACCCAAAAATCAAAATAAATTCCAAAAATTCTAAAAAAATTAAAGAGTATATATTGAGTCACAAGGATCAAAGGTTGTGAAGGAATTTTTCATTAACCAATCAAATTGAAGCTAAAAAAAATTTGGAAACCCTAAATGGCCGAAATTGAAAAATAGACAAAAACGTTACCAAATCGATTTTTAAGCTTAAAGGAAGCTTAGAATCATCTTCTATGGTGTCTGAGGAGTTCAACGACACCAGAATGATAGGTTTTGGTGGTCGAAAATGTGAGGTACGGTGGAAGAAGCAACTCTCGGCCAAATCAAGTTTCTTGGCTTCACCGTCGGTGGAGAGGGTGGAAGAGAGTGGCGGAGCTGCTGGAGGAAGAGGTTTGACGTCAGAGAGGCACACTGATGGTAGTCGGTCGAAGTTGCAGCGGGATGGTGAGGTGTGGGACAATCGGTGATGGTGATGAATGTTATGGGCAAGTTGTGTAAATTAAGGAAAGTATACATACATATATATATATATATATATATATATATATATATATATATATATATATATTAATAACTTTAATAATTTATATTAAAATATATTAATATTATACTTAGAAAAATTACACACCACATGTTTAAAATAAACAATATATATACATATACACTAAGGAATTAAGATGAAAGCTATACAATATATATATAATATATATATATATATATATATATATATATATATATATATATATATATATCTATATATATATATTATTAAAAATAATTAATAACCCTAAAATTATTAAATATATAGATATATATGTGCATGTATATGTATGTATTTTAATACAACCATTAAAATAGTGCATGGACTCATGCGAATTCATAAATCTATTTAAAATAATTAATATTAAATTATTCACGTGTCAATTTCCCTGAAAATACAAGTCTCAGGAAAATTTTACATAAAATACTTAAAACAATATAAAACAATTAAAATTAGCTTTAAAAAAATAACAACTCATAAAAATATCATAAATGTATACAAAAAAAATTATTAATACTGTATATCCCGATGCAATATAAAAATATTTTTAAAAAAAACTCAGGATATTACAGGTGCATTAAAAGCGTAGCCCAAGTGTCGTATAGTATTAGTGCATTAAAAGTGTGGCCTGAGTGCCAAACCTCAATACTGTTGAAGCAACTTAAGAGTGCCAACTTCAGCTACTAGACTTAGATGATCGAGGCTCATATGCTTAGTGATAGGATTCGAGCCTCATATGCTCGAAACCTCAGTACTATAGAAGCAACCTGAGGGTGCCAACTTCAATCACTAGACTTAGAATCTTGGTGCATTAGAAGCACAGCCCGAGTGCTAGTGGAGGAGACAGTTGGAGCAAGAGAAACAAGATTAACAACCACCATGTCTTTTAATTTTTTTTGAATTTTGAATTGTGTAACCATCATGTATGTTTGTGTGTTAGAAGATGAGACATTTCAGCTGCCATAATAATAACTGCTCGATTAGTGGGTCTTTTTTATTTCTAGAATTGCCTTTGATGCTATGAGAGAGATGAAAATGTTCATGAGGTCAATAATGGTTATTCTAGAACCTTCCATTGTGCTATAAATAGATCAAACCCATTTTTTTTATTATACTTTCTCTTTCTTGCTATCTTCTTTCCTTTTCAAGTTTGCTCGTGTGTGTTCTTTATCTTCAAAGCCTTTTTCAGCAAGCATGCATTATATTTCCCAAGTGAAGCTTTTTTTCCTCCTCCATACTTCTTCTTCATATTTTCTTTATAGGATCAATGGCTCCTCAAGAGCAAATTAGTCCTAATTTATTTATCTTTAAGATTGATGATGAAATGCTAAAATGGTACCGAAGACATTTTAGCATTCCTGTAGACTTCGCTCTGAACACTATAGATAAAAACTTTAAAGAAAATACTCCTATGCTAGGTCTTGATAGATTAGTGGTATACTTTGATTAATTGGAGAGGGGATTGAAGTTCCCTTTAGACCATTTCGTTAGGAGCTTTCTAAATGGGTACAACATGGCCCCCTAGGGAACTTCACACGAATAGCTACCAGATCTTAACCGGCTTCATAGAGTTGATGCATGAGGAAGGAAGAGAGTTGGGCCTAGATGTCTTACAATACCTCTATAGTTTGAATAAGAAAAAAAGAGAGTTGATGTTCTCTTTATCAACTATTCTGAACCATAGCCTCTTCATAAAGTTTCCAAATCTCTATAAAAAGTGGAGACATAGGTTTTTTTTATCATTGAACACCATTCAGACTTCATAAATATCTAGTGTATGTGGTCTGATGATTGCCACAAGGTGAAGTGAACCTTAAGGCTATCTGATAGGGTTGCAAAAATGGTCATGAGGCTTCATCTTCATGGCATAGCTGATGCAAGATCTGCCAAAAATTTATCTAAAAGATATCTTCGGAGAGTCTATCCTAACCGCATACAACTCAGTGGTAAGTTTTAAGATTTGGAAGATATCCTTTTGACTTCTGTTTTTTTCTTTTTATTTATAGATGGCTAACTTTTTTGCCTTTGTGGACTTGATTCAACTTGTAGATGATGACCTAAAAACTCAAGAAGATACACAGATTTCTTCTCCTATTTTTGTGCCTCTTGCTTCATAGGTCTCCTCTGAGGCTACGCCTAGTCAGAAAGGAAAAGTTATGGTAAAAACTTCTCAAGTGGAGAAACCTGAGGGTCGGAAGAAGTGAGCCCTGAATGAAGACTCGGATGTTGAAGAGTTATGTGAGGAGGTCTTCGTTAAGCAGCCAAAACTAACTGGGTGTTCAAATATAAGGTCTTAGATCCTGAAAAAGATAAAGCCTCCAAGCATCCTGAATGCACAAATGAGGGAACAATATGTCGAGTCTCTACGGCTTCCTAAGGACATATAGCATTGGATGAATGTGGATAAAGAGGAGTTGTACAATGTTATAATTGGGCACTCATTGAAGGTAACCATCTTCCACTTCGTTTAATTTGTGTTTATGAGTTCCTAAGTTGATGATGCTCGTCATTCTCTTTTTTTCTTTTGTTAGATGACTCGGGCTTTACTGCTAGTGAAGGACAACTATTATTATCTTAAGAGCTAGTACAACTTTAAGGTGATGGAGGTTGGCACCATGGCCATCAATTTTAAAAAGAAATTAAATGTAATATCCCGAGTTTTTAAATAATTTTAAACTGCATTAAGATATGCAGTGTTAATAATTTTTATATATATTTATGATTATTTAATGAGTTTGTTATTTATTAACGTCATTTTTAATTATTTTATATTATTTTAAGATATTTACGTAAAATTTTTTCGGAAATTTTATTTTCGGGGAAATTAAGACGTAAATAATTAAATATTAATTATTTTAAATGGTTTTATGAATTTGCATGAGTTCATTCATGATTTTAAAGTGTCAATAAAATACATATATGTACATGCATTTAAATTAAAATTAGGGTTATTTAATTAAATTAAATTATAATATATAGTTTTAATAGTAATTAATTAAATGTGTGTATATATGTATATGTGTATATATATTATTATTAAAGTGTGTGGTGGATATTTATTGTGTGTATTAATTTATATATTAAAATAATAAAAGTTAGATATATATATATATATACATAAAATATTATTAACTAAAATAAATTTGCGTTATTTACAACATTGACATCAACTATTCCCTCTCCCTCCCGATCATCTTCTTCGCGAATCCGGCCATTGCTACGCCATTCTCTTCCCGTCGGTGTGCCTTCCGGCGTGCCACCTTCCTTGTCAGCCATTTCCGATGTCCAGAGCATCCATTTCCGGTGAGTTTGGCTAGATTTCTTTAAAGTTGCCGAAAGTCACACTCAACTCCGATCGACGACTTTTCGGCCACCATTTTGAGCCCCACTGGTCTCTATCTCTTCTTTGAGCTCTGGTGAGTGCATTTCCAAGCTTTGTTTCACTTGAAATGGTCTAGATTTCCCTAGGTTTCAATTTATCATTTTCGACCATTTAGGGTTTTTGATTTTTTTGACCTTTGATTTGGTTGATTCATGCAAACTTCCTTCACAAACATTGATTCTAGTAGGTTAGTATAGCTCAGTGAATTTTTGTATAATTTTTGGGAATTATTTTGATTTTTATGAATTTTTTATTATTTTATTAATATTTTCTAATTTTTGAAAATTAATTAATTAAATTATGAAATTATGTTTTATGGTGTTTATAGGTGTTCAAATGCATTTTAGAAATTTATTTGTAATTTTTGTGAATTTTATATAATTATTTTGAATTTATTTAGTTTATGTAACTTTAGGAAAATTAGGTTAATTATGTGTTTTAGTGAAATTAATTGGTTAATTGAGTATATTTATTGATATTATTCAATTATATGTTAAGAAATTTAATTTTGAGTAATTATACTATTTTTGGTGAATTTTTGAACATTTATAGTGAATTTATATATATTAGGGGTATTTTGGTAATTTGGCACTAAATTGGCTAAAAATATAATTAAATTAGTTTTAATAGTTATTTGAGGTATAAAAATGATTTCTACAAATTATTTAGTATTTTTAATTAATTAAAACTATTTTTCGTAAATTATTTTCAAATTATATATAATATACTATTTTTCTAAATAAATAAGTTTTTATTGATTCTTAGTAAGTTTTAGGGTTAATTATGTAATTTGGATTTATAAAATGTATTTTAGTCAATATTTATGAATTTATTGAGAATTACCGATTTTTAATAATATTTTATTTAAAATTAGGGTTTTTATGCATTTATCGGTAAAATAATTATTTATAGCGTTTAAATATCTAAATTACTATATTTTGAGTATTTAAGGGAATTTTTGGTATTTTTCATGTGTTTTGTATTATTTTGTGAATTATGGACCTCGGTCGGTGAATTGTAGTTTGGAGTCCGACCGAGGGATTGTGAATTTTGTTTATTCTTGAAGTGTGTTTCTTTGTAGGACCAGCTCTACTCTTTGAGTAGAGAGATGTCCGTTTTATAGGGAAGGTTCTACCGGATATTCGGTAGAATTCTCATAAAACATGATATCCGGTCGAATTCCTATTCTAATTCTATGTCTAAAATTCTAGATCGAGTCTTTAGAATTTCCGCTAGATTTATTTTGATTTCATGTTGTCATTTGTTTGATTAGTTGTGCCGAGACTGAGGCCTAATGGACCAGGCCCGTCGGACCCGTCTCGAGGAGCGTAATAACAATGAGTTGTTATTCTATATATACTTGTATTAGGATTGCATGTTTTAGAAATGTATGATTTATTTTATGAATTATGCATAAGTAAGTTAATTATTGCTTAGGTATATTTTTGGTACACTATAGGTATATTATTGGTATATTTTAAATTATATGCATGTTTTATTAATAAATTACACTTAAAATGTTTTTAAGTATATTTATAGTTTATTTTGTAATTAAATTGAATTTATTTGACGTATATATACTCGAAATATACCAGGTTTATTTTTGGTATATTTTTAGTATATATATGGTTTATGTTGTTATTTTATTTAATATCATGCATCATTTGTTTTATGAATGTATGTTTTATATAATAATGAAGGATATTAATAGAACGTGCTATCTAGTGGGTAGCACTAGGACCGAGTACGTACCGGTATGCCGATAACATTTAGGCTTTCTTACTAACCTATGTATGGATTATGATCGGATTGAATTATTTAATGTGAGATGTGATTTGGAAGTGTGATTGCTGGAGCTCGGTTGACCAAGTGTCTTGGTGCCAATCACACTGACAGTCAAACTGCTGGAGCTCGATTGACTTAGTGTCTTGGGGCCAGTATACTGTCCAAATGGAACAAGTGAAATTATTTGGAATAAGTGAGCCTGTATGGCTAGAGTGTTATCTAACACTGTTTTGAGGTTGTGATTTCTAGGGTTCTATTTGATCCTTCATATACGAATGTATTTCTTAATATTTATATAAAATGATTTTACTGCATCTATGTGATTTTGCCTGTATATATATTTATTATATATACTATTGAATGTGTGCATTGTCATTTAGTATTCATGTATATATATTATAACAATTCCCTTATTGAGGTATGACTCCCCTCTGTTGATTATTTTTTAGGAGAGTCTACATCTTCAGACCTCAATAGCAGACCAATACACAAGATTTCTTATGCCCCGACTTAACTATGTAATCTGCTTACTTGATGTTATTTTATAATCTAGATACTGCAGTAGTTATTATCGTTTGTGAAATGTATGTATCATGTTTATATGATATTTTTATTATAAAGATATGAACTGGGTTTTGTATTAAAAGATTATTCATATATGAGAATGAGCTTGTTTATTTAAACGAGTTAGTGGATTATACTTATTTTATTCATGAGATTTATTCTACTGCAAAATATTTTATTTATGTTGTTATTTATATATTTCATGTTTTTATTTTATTTTAAGGCTTGCTACGGGTTCCGGATTCGAAAGAATTCCCATTCCCTAGCGCCGGTCATGGCCCCTAATTTGGGTCGTGACATTAAAGAAGGTGAAGATAGAATTAGAGCTCTGCCAAACTAAGCACGTAGAGGTAAGACTTAAGGCTAAAGTGAGCCAGAAGAGGATGAAGGAGTTGGAGCACAACCAAGCTCAATTTATAATAAAAATTGAAGGGTAAGATTCCCGGATTACGACTTTAGAGGAGAAGCTGGCTGAAGCTGAGAAATCCTATAAAGATGATAAAATAAGCTATCAGAACATGGTTACAGGGTTTCTTAAAGCCTATAAGTCCAAATGTCGAAGACTCTTGCTTGCTTAAAACTTAAATTTAAACTTCATAGACTTGGATAAAATAACGCCCACCAATTTGGCCAAGATAGTTGTCGAAAAGGATGCTCGGAGTAATGCTTCTTCCAAACAGTTAAAGAATCCTAAGAAATCAACCAAGACTACCACCGATAAATCATCTGCTGAGCTACTAAAGGATTCAAGGCCTATTGGGGAGATGTATGTCAGTGTTGTCTTTACTAGACCCGATTCAACCTTTGTGTCTGAGTCTCGTGATATAAGTGTCCCTTCTTCTGAGCTTCTCGATACTCAGTTATAAATTACTTAGTTGATAATATTTCTTTTATTTTTAGAATACTCTATAATATAACATTTCTATTAATAAATGAAGTATTTTATTTCTCAAAATTCTAAGTACATTTATTGACAATATCTTTAGAGACTATTCAAGTTCCAATATTGCTATAACTCTTTTCATTGTACTTTTTTAATCTTGTATGCCCCTTTAGTTGTCTTCTCGGTGACTTGATAAGGACCTTCCCAGTTAGGTGTGAGTTTTCCCATGCTAGAGTTACCTTTGCCAATGTCAGCTCTTCTAAGTACTCAGTCTTTAACTTTAAAGTGTTTTGGTCATATGTGCTGATTATGATATTTGATGACCCTTTGCCTCTGAGCTTTTGCGATAATAGATGTATGCTCTCTCCTCTCTTCAAGTAAGTCCAAACATATCCTAGTGTTGATATTATTAACTTTCTTATATAAATCCTCATAGATCTAGTAACTCACTGATCTAATCTCCATCGGTACTATAACATCCATCCTATAAGTTAATCTGAAAGGCATTTCTCCAATGGAGGTTCTAGGTGTAGTCCTATAGAACTAGACAATGTTGTTAAGTTCGTCAACCCAATTCCCCTTCTTTTCGTCAAGTCTTTTCTTTATTATATGATGATTCTATTGGTGACCTCTGTTCGTCCGTTTGTTTGTAGATGAGCTATTGAGGTAAGCCGAAGCTTTATTCCAAGATTTAAACAAAAATTTTTGAACTTCTCATTGTCAAACTGCTTCCCATTGTCTGTTTATCAAGGTATGTGGTATTCCAAACCTACAAATGATTTCTTTCTAGAAAAAGTGTTGGATCCGAGTTTTAGTGATGGTTGATTCAGCCCTAACTTCTATCCACTTAGTGAAATGGTTTATAGCCATAATTAGGAACTTATTCTATGAGGTTGAGGTAGGAAAGGGACCTAGGATGTCCATCCTTTATACTATGAAAGGCCAAGGGCTCCCAATCATATATTGAGGGTTATAAGGCTTATGGCTAAGGTGAGCAAATTGCTGACATTTATGGCATTCTCAAGTAAGTTTTTTAGCATCTCAAGACATGGTGGGCCAATAGTATCCCTATAGCAATGTCTTTCTAATTAATGAATAATGAGATTCATGTACTTCATAAATTCCTTCATGGATTTCCCTAAGCACATAATTTCCTTCTTCTAGTGACACTATTTAGACCATGGGTATGAGAGAGACCTTCTGTATAGTTCCTTGTGGCGGATGGAGCAGTGCACAGCCTTTATCTTCAACTTTTGAGCTTTTAACTTGTCTTCTAGAAGTACCCCATGCTTAAAATACTAAATGGTCAGTTTCATTCATTATGCTACTTCCTATATGTTCATAATCTCGGTGTCCTCGATGCTTGGCTTTATTAGTACTTTAGTGAGCTCGAGTTCTTTAAATGTATAATTATCTTCAACTGCCGATTTGGCCAGTATATCAGCTTCAAAATTTTTACTTCTGGGATTTAGATGATCTCTCATTTCCCCCCCCTCCCTCTGCTCAAGCATCTTCAGGAGCTATTTGACTTTCTCAACATACTTGGTGATACCTGGGTCCTTAATCTAGAATGTCCCTTTAACTTGGTTTACCACCAGTTATGAATTCGAGTATATCTTGAGATGCTTGGCTTTAACCTCTGTAGCTAGCTTTAACCTCGTGATGAGTGCTTTATACTCAGTTACATTATTAGTGGCATTATACTTTATCTAGACTGCATATCTGATAGTGAATTTATGTGGCCTTTGAGAATGATTCCAACACCAAATCCTTGGATGGATAAAGCTCCATCAACATAGAGCTTCCGTTCAGGACATTCGAAAGGAGCGAGATCTCCCACTGTGTATAAAGTCTGCTAAGGTCTGAGCTTTTATCTATTATCAAGGTTCATAGCTGATGTCGAATTCTCCAAGCAATATTGACCATTGAACTAGTCTACTAGATGTCTTAAGTCATTGCAAGATTTTCTTTAAAGGAAAGCTGGATCTTACAATGATTAAATAGGCCTAAAAATAATGTCGGAGTTTGCATGATGTGTGTACGATAGCCATAGCTAACTTATCCAGTTTGGGATATCGAATTTTTGAACATTTGAGTATCTTACTGATGTAGTATACTAGACTTTGTTGACTTCCTTCTTCCTTCACTAGTACCAAAGTAATTGAATCCTGACCAATAGAGAGGTATAGCTATAATGTTTCTTTGAAAATTAGCCTGCTATGTAGAGGTGGTGAGGACAAGAATTTTTTGATGTCTTCAAAAGCTACCTGCCATTCTTTATTCAATATAAACTTTTTAGAATTTTTCAGGGCTTAAAAAAATGGTAGACATTACTTGGATGAACAACAGATTAAATACCCTAAGACTGTTATTCTGCCATTTAGCTTCTGTAGCTCATTGATTATTGTCAAAGCTTTCATTTTAATAATGGCTTCCATCTTTTTCAAGTTATCTTTGATTCCCCTATGGAATATTATAAATCCTAAGAATTTGCTTACCTTTACTCCAAAAATACACTTCTCTAGATTTAGCTTGATTTGGTATTAGTTCAATGTTTGAAGGTTTTAGTCGAGGTCATCGGAATATTGCTCTGCATGTTAGCTCTTGACAATAATATCGTCCACACATACCTCCACATTCTTTCTAATTTAATCCTGAAACATATGGTTCATTAGCCTTTGATATGTTGCTCCGACGTTCTTTAGCCCAAAGGGCATAACTCTGTAGCAATAAAGACCTTTATGGGTGATTAATGATTTCTTTTCCTTATCTTCTTTCTTTATTAGTATCTAATGGTACCATTGTGGAGCATTTATAAAGTTATATAAGCAATGATCGGCAATGGAGTCTACCAGTTGATCTATCGTTGGAAACGGATAGCTATCTTTAGGGCATGCTCTGTTGAGGTCGGTATAATCCACACACATCATGTATTTGGCATTAGACTTCTTCACCAACACCACGTTAGCCACCCATTCTGGGTGTGTGACTTATTTGATAAATTCAGCTTTTAGCAACTTCTTTATTTTTTCAGTGAATATTTTTTGTCTTTCGTATGTGAAGGTCCTCTTTTTCTAAATAACTAGTTTTACTCATGGTTTGTTATTCAAACTATGTGAGGCAATCTAGGGATCTACTCCAGTAATTTCAAATGCTTAAGAGGCAAATTTTCCTAAGTGTTTAATGAGGACTTTGCTTATTCCGTGCTTAACTTTGCTATCGAACTCCTTGTTGATCCTTACCATCTTTCTCTCAGTGATCTGTAATGTTTAAACCTCATCAACTAACTTAGGGTTGGCTCATTATTTCTCTATTTCCTAAGATTCCAAAAGGAATGCCTCTATTAGAGGTTTGACTACCATTTAGTAGCATTACCTGGCCATGTGCTGATTCCCGTGAATTGTTAAGACGCAGCCTTCAATGGGAATATTCATGGTCAGATGTTGGATACTTGTGATTGAATCAATTTCATAAAGTACTGATTGGCCTATGATGTCACTGTATGTGAGTAGGAGATCCACCACATTGAACTGAGCATTAACCACTTTCATTTCTCTAATATCTCAATCTTTGAATTCTAGACTCAACTTTACTAATCCCATTGGTTGTGTGCTTCCTCTATAAAAGCTTGTAATAGGATTCTGAATAGCTTTTAAATCAGTAACAGAACCTCTCATTACTTTTTAGGCATTCTAAAAGAGTGCATTGATGTTGCTCCCATCATCGATCGACAATATTTTCACTAGGTAATTATTGATGAAAGTGCTTACTACTAGTGCATCATTATGAGGGTGCTGAACATATTTCCTGTATTCCGGACCAAACATGATAGTTTACTTTTCTCAAGGGTAGACACTTCTTCTCTGTGGAATATTTTAGGCCTATACTCTGTGACTTCTCCTCCAAAAATCATGTTAATAACGTAAGTCGATTCATTCTAGGCTTTCTTTGGTTCTGGCCTATCCTTGTCTTGAACATTTGAATCTCTGCTCCCTCTAAATGAGTCGGTGAAGTTGTTAAGTTTACCATTCTATATTAATCTTTCTATGTCATTCTTTAATTCTCAGTATGCCTCAATTTCATGCCCATAATCTTAGTGATATTACTAGTAGTACCTTTTATCCTGCGTGACTCTCCTGGTCGGACTTAATCTTCTAACTGGAGTAATGGCCACACCATTTTACCTTACTCACATGAGAATCCTAGATCTGGAGGTATTCAGTACTGTATATTTCTCAGCCTCCTTCTTAAATCCTTTTATTAGGTTTCTGAAGTTTGATTGCTGGAAGTTTAGCCTTATGGGTCTTGACCTTTCATCTCTCCTGGCAGGTGCTTTCTTATCGTCCCTTCGCATCCTCCTATCTTCATCCATCTTTATCATCTTTATTGCCATTGCCATTACCTCCGTGAAGGTGCTAGGTTCTTTTGTCATTATTTTATCTTTGAGCTTTCCGAGTCGAGTTCCATTCTTTAAAGCCTCTATGGCTACCTCGTCAACTAGATTTTCAATCTGCATGGCTACGTTATTGAATCTATCCAAATAGCTTTGCAATGACTCAGTGACAACTTTGTCACGACCCAAAACAGGGGCCATGACCGGCGCTAGGGAACGGGATTTCTTTCGAATCCGGAACCCGTAGCAAGCCTAAAAATAAAATAAAACATGCCATAATAACAGTAACAATATGATATGCATCAGAAATAAAAATCATAATATCGTAATATTATCCATATCAACTAGATTTAAATCAAATCTCATCCCATGGATATATAATCTTTAATACAAATCCAGTTTCAATATAATACATCTCTTTTAAAATAAAATACATGAAATCCAATACTTTAATTCACAACTACTGCAGTGTCTAGATAAAATAAATAAGACTCAAGTAGACAATTTACATAAAGAAGTCGGGGCGGAAGAAATCCGGCGTATCGACCTGCTACTGAGGTCTGAAGAAGTTGACTCTCCTGAAAAATAGTCAACGGAGGGGAGTCAGACCTCACTGATTGAATTACTATAATATATATACATACACACTAAGTGATAATGCATACAGTCAACAGTATATATATAATATGTATATATACAGGCAATTGCACACAGATGCAATAAAATCATTTTATATATTTTCATTTAAAATCATCTTTTATGAAGGATCACATAGAACCCTAGAATATCGCAACCTCAGAAAAATAGTGTTAAACAACACTCTAGCCATACAGGCTCACTTATTCCAAATATATCCACTTAATCCATTTAGACAGTAGACTGGCCCCGAGACACTAAGTCAACCGAGCTCCAGCAGTCTGACTGCCAGTGTGATTGGCCCCGAGACACTTGGTCAACCGAGCTCCAGCAATCACACCCAAATCACATCTCACACATATCAATAATCACAATCAATCAATATCCACAAATAAGTTAGTATTATAGCCTAAATGCTATAGGCGTACCGGTACGTACTCGGTCCTAGTGCTGCCCACTAGGTAGCACGTTCTATCGATATCCTTCATCAATAAATATAAAACATTCATTCACAAAAATCAATGATGCATGAATTTAAATGAAACAACAATATAAACCATATATATACCGGAAATATACCAAAAGTAAACCAGGTATATTTCAAGTATATATATGTCAAATGAATCCAATCAAATCATAAATTAAACTAAAAATATATTTAAAAACATTTTAAATATATTTTATTAACAAAACATGTATATAATTTATTATATACCAAAAATAAATCAAAAATATACTTAAATACAAATCGCAATATTTATGCATTTTAATCAAAATAAAACATATATTTCTAAATCATGCATCCTAAGCATATATATATAGTATAGTAACTCACCTAGTGCGCTCCACGAGACAGGTCCGACGGGCCTGGTCCACTAGCCCTCGGTCTCGACGCAACTAAACAAGAAACAATTAACTGACATCAGAATAAACCTAACAGAAATCCTAGAATTCGATCTAGAGTATTAAACACAGAATCGGAATTTAGGGTTCGACTGGATATCACATTTTACGAGAATTCTACCGAAAATCCGGCAGAACCTCCCCTGTAAAACGGACATCTCTCTACTCAAAAGAGTAGAGCCGACCCTGCAAAGAAATACACTTCGAGAAATAGGCTCAACACAATCAAAATCCCATGGTCGGACTCCAAACTACAGTCCACCGATCGGGGTCCACAAACACAGAATAATTCCAGATATACCAAAAATATCCTTAAATCACAAAAATACATTTTATACATAGAAATTACATAATTATCCTTTAAACACCGTAAAAACCGAATAAAACTCATTTTATTAGAAAAACCGTATATTATATATATAATTGAAAATAATTCACGAAAAATAGTTTTAATTAGTTAAAAATACCAAATAATTTGTAGAAATCATTTTTATACCTTAAATAACTATTAAAACCAATTAAATTACATTTTTAGACAATTTAGGGTAAAATTACCAAAATACCCCTATATATATAAATATACTATAATTACTTCAAAAATTCACCAAAAATCATACAATTATTCAAAATTAATTTTCTCAACATATTTATCAATAATATTAATAATTAAACTCAATTAACCAATTAATTTCAATTTAAAACACAATTAACCCTAATTTCTCAAAATCACATAAACTTCAATAATTCAAAATAAATACTTAGAAATTCATAAAAATTCCAAATAAATTCCTATAATTCATTTCATCACCTAATTCAACCATAAACTCCAATTTCATAATTTAAATAATTAATTTCCAAAAATTAGAAAATAATATGAAAATATTCAAAAATACCCAAAAATCCAAACAATCTCCAAAAATTCTAAAAAAATTCATACATGTAGATTGAGCTACTGGGAACAACATTTGTGAAGGGAGTTTTCATGAATCATCCAATTCAAAGCTCAAAAAAATCAAAAACCCTAATAGGCCGAAATTGACAAAATCGAAACCTAAGCAATTCTAGACCATTTAAGCTCAAACCAAAGCTAGAATCACACTCACCGGAGCTCAAGGAGAAGAAAGAGACCGGCGGTGTCAAAAATGATGGCCGGAATCGACGTGATCGACGGTGGATCGATTTTCGGCTTCTCCGGCCAAAACTGACCTCCAGACGCCGGAAACGGCTACCTCAGGCGGCGAAAATGGTTGGGGAAGGCGGTGGCACACCGGACGGCACTCCCACGGTGAAGAAACGGCAGTAACAGCGACCGGACGGCGAGGAGAAGGATCGGGAGGAAGAAGAAGACTTTGGGGGCAAAATGGTAATTTTCCAATTCTTTTGATTTTTGATGTATATATGTATATATATATATATACTTTACACTATATAATAAAATAATATTAAATTACACACATCAAATATACACCACACACATAAAATTTAATATTTTAATAATTTATACTAAATAAAATTAATTAAATAACAATAAAACAAATAAATAATTAATAAAATATTAGGGTAATAATAAACCCTAATTAAATAAATATACACACACGTAGGCTTTATTTAGTATTTTAAAAATACGTATGAGTCCATGCAAGTCCGAAAATATATTTAAAATAATTAATATTAAAATATTTACGTGAAAATTTCCCCGAAAATGCAAGTCCCGGGAAAATTTTACGTAAAACACTGAAAATAATACACAGTAATTAAAATAGGTTTTAAATACATATTAACTCGTAAAAATATCATATAAAATATAGAAATTATTGACACTGCATATCCCGGTACAGTGTAAAAATATTTTAAAAACACGGGATATTACACTCTTATTGGCACATCCAGAGATCATTGATATTTTTAGCTGGAGGGATGTTGGTGATAAACCGAGTTTAAAATTTTTCGGCTAACTCTTCAAAGGAGTAGATAGAATTCTCAAGGAGTTTATGGAACCACTTCTGAGCATTCTTAGTGAGTGTAATTAGAAAGACTCTACATATAATTCTGTCATTCTCATTTTGGAGTAATATTCTGGCTCTAAACGAGGATATATAGTTAATTAGATCTCCGGTTCTATCCAATTAGTCTAATTACGACATTCTAAATTTGGTTGAAATTTTCATCCTAATTATTCTGCTTACAAAGTGCGTCTTCCCTTTCATAATGCATTCATCTTCTTTCCTCAACCCAATACTTGCTTTATGCATGGCCTTTTCAACCTTTTAGGCTAACTTTGAATCATCAAGGACTGGGATTATCAAGTTAGATTCTTCTTTTAGGGCTTTATAATTTTCTATGTTTCCTCCAGATACTTCCGGAGCTACTGCTAGTGGCATCATATTATTTCTCATGTGAGTTGTTCTGGGATTGTCGCTTTGAATTAGGGCATTCAACTATTGTTGCATCAGGGTCATCTAGGTTTGAATATTTTTAATGATTGCTTCTTTGCTCATTGGGGATAGGTTAAGTGTCTGGGCTACTATGTTTAGGTTAGGTGTGTTTCTGATAGGTTCAGAAAAGGTACAAAAGGTATAGGTTTGTTATGGTACTGAAGAGGAGCATAGTAAGGGAGGTCGATGCCAAAAGCTAGCCATCCTTGAGTATTATCAGGTGGAATGTAAGTACGAATCGAAGCTTAAGATGAAGGTCCGACATATTGAAAGGGGGCTAACGGGATTATCGTCTGAGTAGGTAAAGATAAGTTAATTGGAGGAATGGGAGTAGATGGGTTGATGTTTGTATCGAGAGTTGAGATTAGTCATGGACTGGAAGTCATTATGCCAAGGTCTCGATTGGTAAATGCTTGAATGGCTTTTAACTTAAGAGATTCCCATAGACGACACCACTTGATAACTTATTTTTGGAACTCTTAAGCTAGAACCCTGCAAGTGATCAACGAAGGGCAAAGTGAGAGATGGGGAGAATCCCCATAAATCCTCTGATGCCTAAGTTAAAAAATATAAAGAGAGAGAATTTAGAGAGATAAAGAGAGCAATGAGAATATGAGAATAAAATGATTGAGAATGAGAAATATGGAGTTTTATTTATAGGGATAGTGATGTTCAAATCTGAGAGGAATATGATTCCTCTTTAATAAAAGTTCTATGTCTACTAAAAGAGTGTTTCTTCCTATCCTAGAGTCTCCTTAATTGGGAATCTTTTTCTATTTGTCTTGAGTGTTCTTCTTTCCTATCCAGGAGTCTCCTTAATTGGGAATCTTTTTCTATTTTTCTTGAGTGTTCTTCTCCTGCAAGCAACCCTGTATAGAAAAATAAAAACATTAATTAAATAGGAATTTACATATGGGGTATCATTAATATTAATATTAATATTTTGGGTTGAGAGCTTTTGGATTTAAAGTTTCTGTTTATATTGATTATTAATTTGGTTTCATATTATTCATTTATGGTTACAAAACATTGAATGTACCAACTTTCAGTGGTGTAATGATCCAGTATTTTAAATGAAATGATATTATTTTAGAATATGCAGTGTTAATAATTTTAAATTTTATTTGTATATTATTATTGATATTCGCTAATATCATTTATGTATTTCATTTTAAGGAATTTTTTATATAAAATAATTTGTTTTACGTGGGATTATTTGATAATATTAAAGTTGTTATTATGATTATTATTATTATTATTATTATTATTGACTGAAGGGTATTTTAGTAATTTCATAAAAAATAGAAAAAGTCAAAAGCAGAATCGGGTCAGCGCCCTCTTCTTCTTCTTCTTCTTCTTACCGTCTGTACAACGCCCTCCACCCATGTTGGACTGCCAGCCACAACCACCACTCACCACCATCAACTCCTCCCTTCCTCCACCTCTTCGCCGCCTTCAGCCCGCCCGATCATCACCGGAGCGATGGAAATAAAGGAGATCGAAAGCGAACCTTCAACATCACTGGTGATCTTTCGACCACCATAGGACTTTATTCCAATATCTTTTGAATGCTCTTGAATCGGTGAGTCCATTTTTGAGCTCCGTTTGACCTCAAATTCCTTTGATTTTTAGATATCTTCAATTTTTAGTTTATATGATTTAGGGTTTTTATTTTTATTTTTTTGAACTTGATTATGTTTGACTCATGCAAACTTGCTTCACAAATGTTGTTTGTGGTAGCTTTAGCTTCTCAAATATATTTTTTGTGTATTTTTTGATTTAATTTGAATTTTTGGGTAATATTTTAATATTAAATATTGAATTTTTTATAATTATGTTAATTAATTAGTTTAATGATAATTTAGTTAAATTAGTGTTAGTAATTTGAGTTAATAATTTTAGAATTATTAATATAATTTTTAGTGAAGTTATATAATTTTTGCGAATATTATTTATATTATGTGAATTTTGTATTTATGAGTTAATTGTGTAATTTTGTGAAAATTTTAGTTAAATAATATTTTTTAAATGATTTTAGAAGTATATAGGGTATTAAAATGATTTTTATATATTATTTTATTATTTACTATTTTTAACTAATTAATACTAATTTTTGAAAATTATATTCAAATAATATATTATTTACTATTTTGGTGATTAAATAGATTTTTAATTACTTTTAATACATATTTAGACTATTTAAGCTATTTGAATATATAAAAGTGAATTTTTACTATTTTATATGAAATTATTGAAAAATTGGATTTTTATTAATATTATATTATTTTTTAAGATTTTTATTTAGTTATTGTGAAAATAATTGTATTTAGTGTTTTAATGTTTAAATATATTATATATTGGTATTTTGTGGACATTTATGGAATTTAATGATTTTTAATATATTTATTATTTTATTTGTATTTTTAGTGAATTGTGAACCTCGGTTAGGAAATTATGCAGTTCAGGGTCCCAAGCCAAGGTGTTGAGCTTTGTGTGTTAAAGGTGTGTTTTTCTTGTAGGATCAGCTCTTCCTTTTAGTAGAGAGATGTCCGTTTTACAAAGAAGGTTCTACTGAATTTTTAGTAGAATTCTCGTAAAATGTTGGGTCGATTCTAAATTTCTGTGTTGTCTGAATTTTGTATTCCTAAATCGAGTCTCTTTTAAAAGTATAAGTTAGGAATTTATTCTGATCTATTATTATTATTCATTTTCTAGTTGCACCGAGACCAAGGCCTATTAGACCGAGCTCGTCAAGCCAGTCTCGAGGAGCACAAATGTCACGACCCAAAACAGGGGGTTATGACCGGTGCTAGGGAACAAGAATTCTTTTGAATCCGAAACCCGTAGCAAGCCTTTAAAAAAATAAAAGCATGCAACATATATGAAAATAAATAAAACATTATGCAGCAAAATTAGATCTCATAAATAAAATAATAATCCACAAACTGATTTAATAACACAAATCCATCTCATATACATATAAAATCTTTCAATACAAATTCTCGGTTCAAACTTTTAAAATTTAAATCTCAAACATATTGTCACGACCCAAAACACGGGCCATGACTGGCACTAGGGAACGGGAATTCTTTCGAATCCGGAACCCGTAGCAAGCCTAAAAAAATAAAATAAATCATGCAATAACAATAACCATATAATATATATGCAGCGGAAATAAAAATCATAATATCATGATATCATTTTTGTCACTGAATTTAAATAAAAATCTCATCTCATAGATACATAATCTCTTTGGTACAAATTCAGTTTCAATATAATACATCTCTTTAAAATAAAATGCATGAAATCCAATACTTTAATTCACAACTACTGCAGTGTCTAGATAAAATAAATAAGACTCAAGTTGACAGTTTATATAAAGAAGCCGGGGCAGAAGAAATCCGGCGTATCGACCTGCTACTGAGGTCTGAGGATGTTGACTCTCCTGAAAAATAGTCAACGGAGGGGAGTCAGACCTTACTGAGTGAATTACTATAATATATATACATACACACTAAGTGATAATGCATACAGTCAACAGTATATATAATATATATATATACAGGCAATTACACACAGATGCAGTAAAATCATTTTTTATATACTTTATCTGAAAATCACAGTTTATGAAGGATCAAATAGAACCCTAGAATATCGTAACCTTAAAAATAGTGTTAAACAACACTCTGGCCATACAGGCCCACTTATTCCAAATATATCCACTTAATCCATTTGGACAGTAGACTGGCCCCGAGACACTAAGTCAACCGAGCTCCAGCAGTCTGACTGCCAGTGTGATTGGCCCCGAGACACTTGGTCAACCGAGCTCCAGCAATCACACCCACAACCACATCTCACATATTAATAATCATAATCAAATCAATATCCACAAATAATTTAGTAATATAGCCTAAAGCTATAGGCGTACCGGTACGTACTCGGTCCTAGTGCTGCCCACTAGGTAGCACGTTCTATTGATATCCTTCATCAATAAATAAATCATTCATTCACAAAAATCAATGATGCATGAATTTAAATGAAATAACAATATAAACCATATATATACCGGAAATATACCAAACGTAAACCAGGTATATTTCGAGTATATATATGTCAAATAAATCCAATCAAATCATAAATTAAATTAAAAATATATTTAAAAACATTTTAAATATATTTTATTAATAAAACATGTATATAATTTTTTATATACCAAAAATAAATCAAAAATATACTTAAATACAAATCACATTATTTATTCATTTTAATCAAAGTAAAACATATATTTTTAAATCATGCATCCTAAGCATGTATACATAGTACAATAACTCACCTAGTGCGCTCCACGAGACGGGTCCGACGGGCCTGGTCCACTAGCCCTCGGTCTCGGCGTAACTAAACAAGAAATAAGTAATCGACATCAGAATAAACCTAACAGAAGTCCTAGAATTCAATCTAGAGTATTAAAATACGGAAACAGAATTAGGGTTCGACTGGATATCACGTTTTACGAGAATTCTACCGAAAATCCGACAGAACCTCCCCTGTAAAACGGACATCTCTCTACTCAAAAGAGTAGAGCCGACCCTGCAAAGAAACACACTTCGAAATACAAGCTCAACAAACATCCACAACCCCTCGGTCGGACTCCAGACTACTGTCTACCGACCGGGGTCCACAAACACAGAATAATTCCAGATATAACAAAAATATCCTTAAATCACAGAAATACATTTTATACGTAGAAATTACATAATTAACCTTAAAACACTGTAAAAACCGATAAAAATTCATTTTATTTGAAAAACCGTATATTATATATATAATTGAAAATAATTCACGAAAAATAGTTTTAATTAGTTAAAAATACCAAATAATTTGTAGAAATCGTTTTTGTACCTTAAATAACTATTAAAATCAATTAAATTACATTTTTTGCCAATTTAGGGTAAAATTACCAAAATACCCCTATATATATAAATATACCTAAATTACTTCAAAAATTCACCAAAAATCATACAATTATTCAAAATTAATTTTCTCAACATATTTATCAATAATATTAATAATTAAACTCAATTAACCAATTAAATTCAAATAAAAATACATTTAACCTAATTTTCTCAAATTCACATAAACTCAATTAATTAAAAATAAATACTTAGAAATTCATAAAAATTCCAAATAAATTCCTATAATTCATTTCAACACCTAATTTAACCATAAAACACAATTTCATAATTTAAATAATTAATTTCCAAAAATTAGAAAATAATATTAAAATATTCAAAAATACCCAAAAATCCAAACAATCTCCAAAAATTCTACAAAAATTCATACATGAAGATTAAGCTACTAGGATCAACATTTGTGAAGGGAGTTTCCATGAATCAATCAATTCGAAGCTCAAAAAAATCAAAAACCCTAATAGGCCGAAATAGAAAAATCAAAACCTAAGCAAATCTAGACCAATTCAGCTCAAACCAAAGCTAGAATCACACTCACCGGAGCTCAAGGAGAAGAAAGAGACCAGCGGTGTCGAAAACGGTGGCCGGAATCGGCGTGATCGACGGTGGATCGATTTTCGGCTTCTCCGACCAAAATCGATCTCCAGACGCCTGAAACGGCCTCCTCAGGCGGCGAAATTGGTCGGGGAAGACGGTGGCACACCGGACGGCACAACCACGGTGAGGAAACGGCACGGCAGCGACCGAAAATGGAGAAGGGAGAATCGGGAGGAAGAAGAAGAAGTCGGGGGCAAATGTGTAATTTTCCAAACTTTTTGATTTTTGACAAATATATGCATATATATATATACTTTATACTATATATTAAAATAATATTAAATTACACACATCAAATATACACCACACACATAAAAATATTAATATTTTAATAATTTATACTAAATAAAATTAATTAAATAACAATAAAATAATTAAATACCTAATAAAATATTAGGGAAATAATAAACCCTAATTAAATAAATATACACACACCGGCTTTATTTAATAGTTTAAAAATATGTATGAGTTCATGCAAGTCCGTAAATACATTTAAAATAATTAATAATACATTGTTTACGTGAAAATTTCCCCGTAAATGAAAGTCTCGGGAAAATTTTACGTAAAACACTGAAAATAATATACAGTAATTAAAATAGGTCTAAAATACATATTAACTCGTAAAAATATCATATAAAATACAGAAATTATTAACTCTGCATATCCCGGTACTGTGTAAAAATATTTTAAAAACACGGGATATTACAGTCTCCCCCCCTTACAAGAATTCATCCCCGAATTCCAGAAAACAAGATCAAGAAGGGAAGAGATACGAGTAAGAAGCTCGCATCTCAGCTTCAGTCTCCCACGTATGCTCCTCAACTCTGTCGCTACACCACAGAACTTTGACCATCGGAATCTGCTTCGATCGCAACTGTCAAACTTGATAATCAACGATCGCCACAGGTTCTTCCACAAACGTCAAATCTTCACTCACTTCCACACTGTTGGGCTGCAACACGTGTGAAGGATCTAAGATATACTTCCTCAACATCGAGATATGAAATACTGGATGCACCTGCGACATACTCGGAGGCAAATCCAACCGATATGCAACAGTGCCAATTCTCTCCAGAATCTCAAACGGTCCAATGTATCTCGGTGCTAACTTACCCTTCCTGCCAAATCTCATCACACCCTTCATCGGAGATACTTTCAGAAAAACAAAATCTCCAACCTGAAACTCCACATCTCTGCGCCTAGGATCCGCATAACTCTTATGTCTGCTAACTGTAGTCTCTAATCTGCGTTTGATCACGGCGACTTTCTCTGCAGCATCCTGAACCATCTCTGGTCCAATCAAAGCTCTCTCACCAATCTCATCCCAACTCAACGGGGATCTACACTTCCTTCCATATAACGCCTCAAATGGTGCCATACCAATGCTGCTATGGTAGCTGTTATTATATGCAAACTCAACAAGCGACAAATGATCATCCCAGCTACCTCCCAAATCCAAGACACACATCCTCAACATATCTTCCAGTGTCTGGATCGTCCTCTCAGACTGGCCATCTGTCTGAGGATGAAAAGCAGTACTAAAATCCAACCTAGTGCCCATCGGTTCCTGTAACTTCTGCCAAAAACGAGAAGTAAACACCGAACCTCTATCTGACACAATGGACACAGGTACTCCATGAAGGCACACAATATGCTTCACATACAACTTCGCCAATCTAGCAACTGAATATGTAGCTTTCACAGGCAAGAAATGTGCAGACTTCGTCAACCTGTCTACAATCACCCAGATGGAATCATATCCATCCTTCAAACGAGGTAAACCGACCACAAAATCCATAGCTATCCTTTCCCACTTCCACTCGGGAATAGGAAGAGGCTGAAGCTTCCCAGAAGGCTTCTGATGTTCGGCTTTCACTTGTTGACACGTCAAACACTTAGCAACATAATCAGCAACATCTTTCTTCAATCCGTCCCACCAGTATAGATCTCTGATACTGTGGTACATCTTAGTGACACCTGGATGAACGCTGTAAGCTGTAGAATGTGCTTCCTCTAAAATCTCTTCTCTCAAATCATCCACATCAGGAACACATAATCTACCACTGATCCACAACACACCATCATCATCAAGTGTGAAATCAGTGAACTTCCCTGCTCGAAAATTCTCTGCAAGCTCTTCCAGAATAGGATCTCAGCTCTGAGCTGCTTTAATCCTATCCCTCAGTACAGATCGTACTTTAAACTGAGCTAACAGTCCACCCGATCTACTAATCTTCATCATCAGACCTTGATCCACCAACAAATGCAACTCTTGGATCAATGGTCTCCTCTCAACACCAATGTGAGCAAGACTACCTGAGGACTTCCTACTCAAGGCATCTGCTACCACATTAGCTTTACCCGAATGGTAAAGAATCTCGCAATCATAATCCTTCAACAATTCCAACCATCTTCTCTGCCTCATATTCAAATCTCTCTACTGGAAAATGTACTTAAGGCTCTTGTGATCAGTAAATATCTCACAAGTCACCCCGTACAGATAATGTCTCCAAATCTTCAAAGCAAAAATCACTGCAGCCATCTCAAGATCATGTGTAGGATAGTTCTGCTCATGCTTCTTCAACTGCCTCGAAGCATAGGCTATCACCCTTCCATTCTGCATCAACACACAACCAAGACCAATTCTAGAGGCATCACAGTAAACTGTGAACTTATCCACACTATTAGGCAAAGCTAATACTGGCGCTGTGGTCAACTTCTCTTTCAACAACTGAAAACTGTTCTCACAAGCTTCTGACCACTCGAATCGAACATTCTTCTGAGTCAAGCGAGTCATAGGGGCTGCTATCCTGGAAAAATCCTGCACAAACCGCCTATAATACCCAGCTAAACCCAGAAAACTTCGAATCTCCGTAACAGAAGTAGGTCTAGGCCATTCAGACACTGCCTCAACCTTCTGTGGATCAACCTGAATACCTTCTTTAAACACTACGTGTCCAAGAAAAGAAACACTCTCCATCCAGAAATCACACTTCGAGAATTTAGCATAAAGCTGATGATCTCTCAATGTCTGTAGTACAATCCTCAAATGATATACATGCTCTTCCATACTCCTCGAATATACTAGTATATCATCAATGAAGACTACTACAAACTGATCCACATACGGTCTGAATACCCTATTCATCAGATCCATAAAAGCTGTTGGTGCATTAGTCAAACCAAAAGACATCACCAGAAACTCATAATGGCCATATCGAGTGCGAAAAGCTGTCTTAGGAATATCAGCTTCACTAATCCGCAGCTGATGATAACCTGACCTCAAGTCAACCTTAGAAAAGAACTGTGCACCCTGGAGCTGATCAAACAAATCATCTATCCTCGGGAGAGGATACTTATTCTTCACCATCACCTTATTCAGCTCTCTATAGTCAATGCACAGTCTCAGGGTACCATCCTTCTTCTTCACAAACAAGACTGGTGCACCCCAAGGAGAAAACACTAGGTCTAATAAAACCCTTATCCAACAACTCTTGCAACTGCTCCTTCAACTCTCTCAACTTTGCAGGAGCCATACGATAGGGTGGCATAGATATAGGAGTAGTACCTGGAACCACATCAATACAAAACTCAATCTCTCTATGAGGTGGTAAACCTGGCAACTCCTCGGGAAAAACATCAGGAAACTCATAAGCAACAGGAACATCTGTGAGTGACAACTTCTCCACTGACGTATCCCTGACCAATGCCAAATACCCCTGACAACCTTTCTTCAACAACTTCCTAGCCGTAATAACAGAAATAAGATTCTGAGGTGCTGAACTCCTATCACCAACAAACTTAAAATCTTCTTCACCAGGAATTCTAAAAGTCACCTCCTTATTCCTGCAATCTACCACGATGAAGTGCTGAGACAACCAATCCATTCCCAAAATAACATCAAACTCCATCACATCCAACAAAATCAAATCAGCGGGTAATTCTCTATCTCCCACGAGAACTGGACAACCAGAAAGAACAATATCGGTGTCCAAGGAATCGCTCAGAGGAGTGGCAACAGACAAAGGAAAAGCCATCCTCGAAGCTTGCCAACAAGATTTAGAAGCAAAAATGGGAGAAACAAAGGAATGCGTGGCACCCGGATCAAACAAAACCCATGCATCCAGGTAACAAACAGAAAGAATACCTGCCACGACTGCATTAGATGCCTGAGCATCCTGCTGAGTCAGATGGAAGACTCTGGCCTGACCTCGACCTCCCTGCTGACTGGTAGAAGCCTGGCCAACACCTCTGGCACCTCCTCTAGTACCTCTACCACGACTCTGCTGTGGAACAAACTGAGTGGAACTCTGATGCTGGGCTGGTGGCAACTGAAATGGCACGGGTGCTGCACTAGCAATCGACTGCTGTGGAAATCGCGGAATCTGCTGCTGCTGATACCCAGAATAAGGACACGATCTGGCAAAATGTCCTGTCTGCCCGCATCTGAAACATGTCAGTGGTGTCAGATAACACGGTCCTTGATGGACTCTACCACAAGTCTGGCAAACACTGGCCACTGATCCAGAACTACGACCACTGCTGCTGCTCGAAGCACCTGACCCAAATCTAAACGATCTACGCTAACCTCCACGACCATGTCTACTGCTCCGATGCACTCGCTGCTGCTGTCTCTGACTCTGCTGAGTCGGACCTCGCTGCTGACTACTCGATCCAACATGAAAACTCAAATACGGAGTAGCCTGCAATCCACTCGACTGAACTCCCAACTGGTAGTAATCAGGCATCGCTCCCTGCCTAACTAACCTCAGCTCAATCTCCTTAGCTAACTCAATCACAGACTCCAGAGTAAGACTTGTTGTAGGCATACCAGCAAAAGCTGAACCCAAACCAGTAACGTAGGTAGTAACCGTGAAATACTGATCTCGCATCAGATCCTCAGCATATCTACCCAGACGAAGAAACTCTCGGGTATACTCCTCTACAGATCGATCTCCACGAGAAATACTAGTCAATCGAAGACGATAGCTCAAACGAAGAGGCTCTGGACAAAATCTCCTCATGAATCGCTCTCGAAACTGAGCCCATGTCATCATCATCATGTAGGGCTGGATCATCTGAATGAACCAATCCAAGGCTGGTCCCTCAACAGACAACTCAACAATCATGATCCGTTGGTACTCGGTATGAGCAGTCCGAGTCCTCGTCTCAATCGCATGCAGAAAATCTAAAGGATCAGAAGTACCATCAAAAGCAATCCTGCCAACTCGGGCATAGAACAAGGTTGCCTCATGGTCAGACATACCCTGCTGATAGGTAGGCTAAACAGGCTGAACAACAGGAGGAACAGGAACATCAAACTCAGGCTCAACAGGCTCCTCGTCCTGTAACTCTCTCTGCCTACGGCGACCTGCCGCTCCTCGAGGTCTACCTCTGCCACGACCTCTACGCCTAACTGGCGGCTCAGGAGATAAAACCTCGTCCTGAAAAGACTCATCATCCTCGGCCTCAACGACCGGTGGAGCGACACGCGCTCGCCTCCTCATACTGAAAGACAAACGGAAAGATTCAGACAAAACAGACAACGGAGGAATAACGCTGAAAACTACAGCAAGGAATACTTATCAAGACATACTCGAACCTAATACACTGCAGTAGTTACCAAAAGAAAACACAACTTAAAAACTAGGGCCACAACTCACACAACTAAGCCCTGACACAGAACTCTGCTCTGATACCAACTTTGTCACGACCCCAAACACCGGGCCATGACCGGCGCTAGGGAACGGGAATTCTTTCGAATCCGGAACCCGTAGCAAGCCTAAAAAAATAAAATAAATCATGCAATAACAATAACCATATAATATATATGCAGCGGAAATAAAAATCATAATATCATGATATCATTTCGTCACTGGATTTAAATAAAAATCTCATCTCATAGATACATAATCTCTTTGGTACAAATTCAGTTCAATATAATACATCTCTTAAAATAAAATGCATGAAATCCAATACTTTAATTCACAACTACTGCAGTGTCTAGATAAAATAAATAAGACTCAAGTTGACAGTTTACATAAAGAAGCCGGGGCGGAAGAAATCCGGCGTATCGACCTGCTTCCTGAGGTCTGAGGATGTTGACTCTCCTGAAAAATAAGTCAACGGAGGGGAGTCAGACCTCACTGAGTGAATTACTATAATATATATACATACACACTAAGTGATAATGCATACAGTCAACAGTATATATAATATATATATATATACAGGCAATTACACACAGATGCAGTAAAATCATTTTTTATATACTTTATCTGAAAATCACAGTTTATGAAGGATCACATAGAACCCTAGAATATCGCAACCTCAAAAATAGTGTTAAACAACACTCTGGCCATACAGGCCCACTTATTCCAAATATATCCACTTAATCCATTTGGACAGTAGACTGGCCCCGAGACACTAAGTCAACCGAGCTCCAGCAGTCTGACTGCCGTGTGATTGGCCCCGAGACACTTGGTCAACCGAGCTCCAGCAATCACACCCACAACCACATCTCACATATCAATAATCATAATCAAATCAATATCCACAAATAATTTAGTAATATAGCCTAAAGCTATAGGCGTACCGGTACGTACTCGGTCCTAGTGCTGCCCACTAGGTAGCACGTTCTATTGATATCCTTCATCAATAAATAAATCATTCATTCACAAAATCAATGATGCATGAATTTAAATGAAATAACAATATAAACCATATATATACCCGGAAATAATACCAAACGTAAACCAGGGTATATTTCGAGTATATATATGTCAAATAAATCCAATCAAATCATAAATTAAATAAAAATATATTTAAAAACATTTTAAATATTTTTTATTATAAAACAGTATATAATTTTTTATATACCAAAAATAAACCAAAAATATACTTAAATACAAATCACATTATTTATGCATTTTAATCAAAGTAAAACATATATTTCTAAAATCATGCATCCTAAGCATGTATACATAGTACAATTAACTCACCTAGTGCGCTCCACGAGACGGGTCCGACGGGCCTGGTCCACTAGCCCTCGGTCTCGGCGTAACTAAACAAGAAATAAGTAATCGACATCAGAATAAACCTAACAGAAGTCCTAGAATTCAATCTAGAGTATTAAATACGGAAACAGAATTAGGGTTCGACTGGATATCACGTTTTACGAGAATTCTATCGAAAATCCGACAGAACCTCCCCCTGTAAAACGGACATCTCTCTACTCAAAAGAGTAGAGCCGACCCTGCAAAGAAACACACTTCGAAATACAAGCTCAACAAACATCCACAACCCCTCGGTCGGACTCCAGACTACTGTCTACCGACCGGGGTCCACAAACACAGAATAATTCCAGATATAACAAAAATATCCTTAAATCACAGAAATACATTTCTTACGTAGAAATTTCATAATTAACCTTAAAACACTGTAAAAACCGATAAAAATTCATTTTATTTGAAAAACCGTATATTATATATATAATTGAAAATAATTCACGAAAAATAGTTTTAATTAGTTAAAAATACCAAATAATTTGTAGAAATCGTTTTTGTACCTTAAATAACTATTAAAATCAATTAAATTACATTTTTTGCCAATTTAGGGTAAAATTACCAAAATACCCCTATATATATAAATATAACCTAAATTACTTCAAAAATTCACCAAAAATCATACAATTATTCAAAATTAATTTTCTCAACATATTTATCAATAATATTAATAATTAAACTCAATTAACCAATTAAATTCAAATAAAAATACATTTAACCTAATTTTCCTCAAATTCACATAAACTCAATTAATTAAAAATAAATACTTAGAAATTCATAAAAATTCCAAATAAATTCCTATAATTCATTTCAACACCTAATTTAACCATAAAACACAATTTCATAATTTAAATAATTAATTTCCAAAAATTAGAAAATAATATTAAAATATTCAAAAATACCCAAAAATCCAAACAATCTCCAAAAATTCTACAAAAATTCATACATGAAGATTAAGCTACTAGGATCATACATTTGTGAAGGGAGTTTCCATGAATCAAATCAATCGAAGCTCAAAAAAATCAAAAACCCTAATAGCCGAAATAGAAAAATCAAAACCTAAGCAAATCTAGACCAATTCAGCTCAAACCAAAGCTAGAATCACACTCACCGGAGCTCAAGGAGAAGAAAGAGACCAGCGGTGTCGAAAACGGTGGCCGGAATCGCGGTGATCGACGGTGGATCGATTTTCGGCTTCTCCGGCCAAAATCGATCTCCAGACGCCTGAAACGGCCTCCTCAGGCGGTGAAATTGGTCGGGGAAGACGGTGGCACACCGGACGGCACAACCACGGTGAAGAAACGGCACCGGCAGCGACCGGAAATGGGAGAAGGGAGAATCGGGAGGAAGAAGAAGAAGTCGGGGGCAAATGTGTAATTTTCCAAACTTTTTGATTTTTGACAAATTATATGCATATATATATATACTTTATACTATATATTAAAATAATATTAAATTACACACATCAAATATAGCACCACACACATAAAAATATTAATATTTTAATAATTTATACTAAAATAAAATTAATTAAATAACAATAAAAATAATTAAATACCTAATAAAATATTAGGGAAATAATAAACCCTAATTAAATAAATATACACACACCGGCTTTTATTTAATAGTTTAAAAATATGTATGAGTTCATGCAAGTCCGTAAATACATTTAAAATAATTAATAATACATTGTTTACGTGAAAATTTCCCCGTAAATGAAAAGTCTCGGGAAAATTTTACGTAAAACACTGAAAATAATATACAGTAATTAAAATAGGTCTAAAATACATATTAACTCGTAAAAATATCATATAAAATACAGAAATTATTAACTCTGCATATCCCGGTACTGTGTAAAAATATTTTAAAACACGGGATATTACAGTCTCCCCCCCTTACAAGAATTCATCCCCGAATTCCAGAAAACAAGATCAAGAAGGGAAGAGATACGGGTAGAAGCTCGCATCTCAGCTTCAGTCTCCCACGTATGCTCCTCAACTCTGTCGCTACGCCACAGAACTTTGACCATCGGAATCTGCTTCGATCGCAACTGTCAAACTTGATAATCAACGATCGCCACAGGTTCTTCCACAAACGTCAAATCTTCACTCACTTCCACACTGTCGGGCTGCAACACGTGTGAAGGATCTAAGATATACTTGCTCAACATCGAGATATGAAATACTGGATGCACCTGCGACATACTCGGAGGCAAATCCAACCGATATGCAACAGTGCCAATTCTCTCCAGAATCTCAAACGGTCCAATGTATCTCGGTGCTAACTACCCCTTCCTGCCAAATCTCATCACACCCCTTCATCGGAGAGACTTTCAGAAAAACCAAAATCTCCAACCTGAAACTCCACATCTCTGCGCCTAGGATCCGCATAACTCTTATGTCTGCTAACTGCAGTCTCTAATCTGCGTTTGATCACGACGACTTTCTCTGCAGCATCCTGAACCATCTCTGGTCCAATCAAAGCTCTCTCACCAATCTCATCCCAACTCAACGGGGATCTACACTTCCTTCCATATAACCGCCTCAAATGGTGCCATACCAATGCTGCTATGGTAGCTGTTATTATATGCAAACTCAACAAAGCGACAAATGATCATCCCAGCTACCTCCAAATCCAAGACACACATCCTCAACATATCTTCCAGTGTCTGGATCGTCCTCTCAGACTGGCCATCTGTCTGAGGATGAAAAGCAGTACTAAAATCCAACCTAGTGCCCATCGGTTCCTGCAACTTCTGCCAAAAACGAGAAGTAAACACCGAACCTCTATCTGACACAATGGACACAGGTACTCCATGAAGGCTCACAATATGCTTCACATACAACTTCGCCAATCTAAGCAATTGAATATGTAGCTTTCACAGGCAAGAAATGTGCAGACTTCGTCAACCTGTCTACAATCACCCAGATGGAATCATATCCATCCTTCGAACGAGGTAAACCGACCACAAAATCCATAGCTATCCTTTCCCACTTCCACTCGGGAATAGGAAGAGGCTGAGCTTCCCAGAAGGCTTCTGATGTTCGGCTTTCACTTGTTGACACGTCAAACACTTAGCAACATAATCAGCAACATCTTTCTTCAATCTCGTCCCACCAGTATAGATCTCTGATACTGTGGTACATCTTAGTGACACCTGGATGAACGCAGTAAGCTGTAGAATGTGCTTCCTCTAAAATCTCTTCTCTCAAATCATCCACATCAGGAACACACAATCTACCACTGATCCACAACACACCATCATCAAGTGTGAAATCAGTGAACTTCCCTGCTCGAACATTCTCTGCAAGCTCTTCCAGAATAGGATCTCGGCTCTGAGCTGCTTTAATCCTATCCCTCAGTACAGATCGTACTTAAACTGAGCTAACAGTCCACCCGATCTACTAATCTTCATCATCAGACCTTGATCCACCAACAAATGCAACTCTTGGATCAATGGTCTCCTCTCAACACCAATGTGAGCAAGACTACCTGAGGACTTCCTACTCAAGGCATCTGCTACCACATTAGCTTTACCCGAATGGTAAAGAATCTCGCAATCATAATCCTTCAACAATTCCACCATCTTCTCTGCCTCTAGATTCAAATCTCTCTACTGGAAAATGTACTTAAGGCTCTTGTGATCAGTAAATATCTCACAAGTCACCCCGTACAGATAATGTCTCCAAATCTTCAAAGCAAAATCACTGCAGCCATCTCAAGATCATGTGTAGGATAGTTCTGCTCATGCTTCTCAACTGCCTCGAAGCATAGGCTATCACCCTTCCATTCTACATCAACACACAACCAAGACCAATTCTAGAGGCATCACAGTAAACTGTGAACTTATCCACACTATTAGGCAAAGCTAATACTGGCGCTGTGGTCAACTTCTCTTTCAACAACTGAAAACTGTTCTCACAAGCTTCTGACCACTCGAATCGAACATTCTTCTGAGTCAAGCGAGTCATAGGGGCTGCTATCCTGAAAAAATCCTGCACAAACCGCCTATAATACCCGGCTAAACCCAGAAAACTTCGAATCTCCGTAACAGAAGTAGGTTCTAGGCCATTCAGACACTACCTCAACCTTCTGTGGATCAACCTGAATACCTTCTTTAAACACTACGTGTCCAAGAAAAGAAACACTCTCCATCCAGAAATCACACTTCGAGAATTTAGCATAAAGCTGATGATCTCTCAATGTCTGAGTACAATCCTCAAATGATATACATGCTCTTCCATACTCCTCGAATATACTAGTATATCATCAATGAAGACTACTACAAACTGATCCACATACGGTCTGAATACCCTATTCATCTGATCCATAAAAGCTGTTGGTGCATTAGTCAAACCAAAAGACATCACCAGAAACTCATAATGGCCATATCGAGTGCGAAAAGCTGTCTTAGGAATATCAACTTCACTAATCCGCAGCTGATGATAACCTGACCTCAAGTCAACCTTAGAAAAGAACTGTGCACCCTGGAGCTGATCAAACAAATCATCTATCCCTCGGGAGAGGATACTTATTCTTCACCATCACCTTATTCAGCTCTCTATAGTCAATGCACAGTCTCAGGGTACCATCCTTCTTCTTCACCAAACAAGACTGGTGCACCCCAAGGAGAAACACTAGGTCTAATAAAACCCTTATCCAACAACTCTTGCAACTGCTCCTTCAACTCTCTCAACTCTGCAGGAGCCATACGATAGGGTGGCATAGATATAGGAGTAGTACCTGGAACCACATCAATACAAAACTCAATCTCTCTATGAGGTGGTAAACCTGGCAACTCCTCGGGAAAAACATCAGGAAACTCATAAGCAACAGGAACATCTGTGAGTGACAACTTTTCCACTGACGTATCCCTGACCAATGCCAAATACCCCTGACAACCTTTCTTCAACAACTTCCTAGCCGTAATAACAGAAATAAGATTCTTGAGGTGCTGA
Source organism: Mallotus nudiflorus (assembly GCA_947683625.1). Taxonomy (NCBI): domain Eukaryota; kingdom Viridiplantae; phylum Streptophyta; class Magnoliopsida; order Malpighiales; family Euphorbiaceae; genus Mallotus; species Mallotus nudiflorus. The sequence continues at coordinate 34,711 of CANTUR010000176.1, read as the reverse complement.
ACTCCTATCACCAACAAACTTAAAATCTTCTTCACCAGGAATTCTAAAAGTCACCTCCTTATTCCTGCAATCTACCACGGTGAAGTGCTGAGACAACCATCCATTCCCAAAATAACATCAAACTCCATCACATCCAATAAAATCAAATCAGCGGGTAATTCTCTATCTCCCACGAGAACTAGACAACCAGAAAGAACAATATCGGTGTCCAAGGAATCGCTCAGAGGAGTGGCAACAGGACAAAGGAAAAGCCATCCTCGAAGCTTGCCAACAAGATTTAGAAGCAAAAATGGGAGAAACAAAGGAATGCGTAGCACCCGGATCAAACAAAACCATGCATCCAGGTAACAAAACAGAAAGAATACCTGCCACGACTGCATTAGATGCCTGAGCATCCTGCTGAGTCGATGGAAGACTCTGGCCTGACCTCGACCTCCCTGCTGACTGGTAGAAGCCTGGCCACACCTCTGGCACCTCCTCTAGTACCCTCTACCACGACTCTGCTGTTGAACAAACTGAGTGGAACTCTGATGCTGGGCTGGTGGAAACTGAAAAGGCATGGGTGCTGCACTAGCAATCGACTGCTGTGGAAATCGCGGAATCTGCTGCTGCTGCATACCAGAATAAGGACACGATCTGGCAAAATGTCCTGTCTGCCCGCATCTGAAACATGTCAGTGGTGTCAGATAACACGGTCCTTGATGGACTCTACCACAAGTCTGGCAAACACTGGCCACTGATCCAGAACTACGACCACTGCTGCTGCTCGAAAGCACCTGACCTAAATCTAAACGATCTACGCTAACCTCCACGACCATGTCTACTGCTCCGATGCACTCGCTGCCTGCTGTCTCTGACTCTGCTGAGTCGGACCTCGCTGCTGACTACTCGATCCAACATGAAAACTCGAATACGGAGTAGCCCTGCAATCCACTCGACTGAACTCCCAACTGGTAGTAATCAGGCATCGCTCCCTGCCTAACTAACCTTAGCTCAATCTCCTTAGCTAACTCAATCACAGACTCCAGAGTAAGACTTGCTGTAGGCATACCAGCAAAAGCTGAACCCAAACCAGTAACGTAGGTAGTAACCGTGAAATACTGATCCTCGCATCAGATCCTCAGCATATCTACCCAAACGAAGAAACTCTCGGGTATACTCCTCTACAGATCGATCTCCACGAGAAATACTAGTCAATCGAAGACGATAGCTCAAACAAAGAGGCTCTGGACAAAATCTCCTCATGAATCGCTCTCGAAACTGAGCCCATGTCATCATCATCATGTAGGGCTGGATCATCTGAATGAACCCAATCCAAGGCTGGTCCCTCAACAGACAACTCAACAATCATGATCGTTGGTACTTCGGTATGAGCAGTCCGAGTCCTCGTCTCTATCGTATGCAGAAAATCTAAAGGATCAGAAGTACCATCAAAAGTAATCCTGCCAACTCGGGCATAGAACAAGGTTGCCTCATGGTCAGACATACCCTGCTGATAGGCAGGCTAAACAGGCTGAACAACAGGAGGAACAGAACATCAAACTCAGGCTCAACAGGCTCCCTCGTCCTGTATCTCTCTCTGCCTACGGCGACCTGCCGCTCCTCGAGGTCTACCTTTGCCACGACCTCTACGCCTAACTGGCGGCTCAGGAGGTAAAACCTCGTCCTTAAAAGACTCATCATCCTCGCCTCAACGACCGGTGGAGCGGACACGCGGCTCGCCTCCTCATACTGAAAGACAAATGAAAAGATTCAGACAAAACAGACAACGGAGGAATAACGCTGAAAACTACAGCAAGGAATACTTATCAAGACATACTCGAACCTAATACACTGCAGTAGTTACCAAAAGAAAACACAACTTAAAAACTAGGGCCACAACTCACACAACTAAGCCCTGACACAGAACTCTGCTCTGATACCAACTTTGTCATGACCCAAAACACGGGGCCATGACCGGCGCTAGGGAACGGGAATTCTTTCGAATCCGAAACCCGTAGCAAGCCTAAAAAAATAAAATAAATCATGCAATAACAATAACCATATAATATATATGCAGCGGAAATAAAAATCATAATATCATGATATCATTTTCGTCACTGGATTTAAATAAAAATCTCATCTCATAGATACATAATCTCTTTGGTACAAATTCAGTTTCAATATAATACATCTCTTAAAATAAATGCATGAAATCCAATACTTTAATTCACAACTACTGCAGTGTCTAGATAAAATAAATAAGACTCAAGTTGACAGTTTACATAAAGAAGCCGAGGCGGAAGAAATCCGGCGTATCGACCTACTACTGAGGTCTGAGGATGTTGACTCTCCTGAAAAATAGTCAACGGAGGGAGTCAGACCTCACTGAGTGAATTACTATAATATAATATACATACACACTAAGTGATAATGCATACAGTCAACAGTATATATAATATATATATATATATAGGCAATTACACACAGATGCAGTAAAATCATTTTTTATATACTTTATCTGAAAATCACAGTTTATGAAGGATCACATAGAACCCTAGAATATCGCAACCTCAAAAATAGTGTTAAACAACACTCTGGCCATACAGGCCCACTTATTCCAAATATATCCACTTAATCCATTTGGACAGTAGACTGGCCCCGAGACACTAAGTCAACCGAGCTCCAGCAGTCTGACTGCCAGTGTGATTGGCCCTGAGACACTTGGTCAACCGAGCTCCAGCAATCACACCCACAACCACATCTCACATATCAATAATCATAATCAAATCAATATCCACAAATAATTTAGTAATATAGCCTAAAGCTATAGGCGTACCGGTACGTACTCGGTCCTAGTGCTGACCCACTAGGTAGCACGTTCTATTGATATCCTTCATCAATAAATAAATCATTCATTCACAAAAATCAATGATGCATGAATTTAAATGAAATAACAATATAAACCATATATATACCGGAAATATACCAAACGTAAACCAGGTATATTTCGAGTAATATATATGTCAAATAAATCCAATCAAATCATAAATTAAATTAAAAATATATTTAAAAACATTTTAAATATATTTTATTAATAAAACATGTATATAATTTTTTATATACCAAAAATAAACCAAAAATATACTTAAATACAAATCACATTATTTATGCATTTTAATCAAAGTAAAACATATATTCTAAATCATGCATCCTAAGCATGTATACATAGTACAATAACTCACCTAGTGCGCTCCACGAGACAGGTCCGACGGGCCTGGTCCACTAGCCCTCGGTCTCGGCGTAACTAAACAAGAAATAAGTAATCGACATCAGAATAAACCTAACAGAAGTCCTAGAATTCAATCTAGAGTATTAAAATACAGAAACAGAATTAGGGTTCGACTGGATATCACGTTTTACGAGAATTCTATCGAAAATCCGACAGAACCTCCCCTGTAAAATGGACATCTCTCTACTCAAAAGAGTAGAGCCGACCCTGCAAAGAAACACACTTCGAAATACAAGCTCAACAAACATCCACAACCCCTCGGTCGGACTCCAGACTACTGTCTACCGACCGGGGTCCACAAACACATAATAATTCCAGATATAACAAAAATATCCTTAAATCACAGAAATACATTTTATACGTAGAAATTACATAATTAACCTTAAAACACTGTAAAAACCGATAAAAATTCATTTTATTTGAAAAACCGTATATTATATATATAATTGAAAATAATTCACGAAAAATAGTTTTAATTAGTTAAAAATACCAAATAATTTGTAGAAATCATTTTTGTACCTTAAATAACTATTAAAATCAATTAAATTACATTTTTTGCCAATTTAGGGTAAAATTACCAAAATAACCCCTATATATATAAATATACCTAAATTACTTCAAAAATTCACCAAAAATCATACAATTATTCAAAATTAATTTTCTCAACATATTTATCAATAATATTAATAATTAAACTCAATTAACCAATTAAATTCAAATAAAAATACATTTAACCTAATTTTCTCAAATTCACATAAACTCAATTAATTAAAAATAAATACTTAGAAATTCATAAAATTCCAAATAAATTCCTATAATTCATTTCAACACCTAATTTAACCATAAAACACAATTTCATAATTTAAATAATTAATTTCCAAAAATTAGAAAATAATATTAAAATATTCAAAAATACCCAAAAATCCAAACAATCTCCAAAAATTCTACAAAAATTCATACATGAAGATTAAGATACTAGGATCAACATTTGTGAAGGGAGTTTCCATGAATCAATCAATTTGAAGCTCAAAAAAATCAAAAACCCTAATAGGCCGAAATAGAAAAAATCAAAACCTAGAAAATCTAGACCAATTCAGCTCAAACCAAAGCTAGAATCACACTCACCGGAGCTCAAGGAGAAGAAAGAGACCAGCGGTGTCGAAAACGGTGGCCGGAATCGACGTGATCGACAGTGGATCGATTTTTGGCTTCTCCGGCCAAAATCGATCTCCAGACGCCGGAAACGGCCTCCTCAGGCGATGAAATTGGTCGGGGAAGACGGTGGCACACCGGACGGCACAACCACGGTGAAGAAACAGCACGGCAGCGGACCGGAAATGGAGAAGGGAGAATCGGGAGGAAGAAGAAGAAGTCGGGGGCAAATGTGTAATTTTCCAAACTTTTTGATTTTTGACAAATATATGCATATATATATACTTTATACTATATATTAAAATAATATTAAATTACACACATCAAATATACACCACACACATAAAAATATTAATATTTTAATAATTTATACTAAATAAAATTAATTAAATAACAATAAAATAATTAAATACCTAATAAAATATTAGGGAAATAATAAACCCTAATTAAATAAATATACACACACCAGCTTTATTTAATAGTTTAAAAATATGTATGAGTTCATGCAAGTCCGTAAATACATTTAAAATAATTAATAATACATTGTTTACGTGAAAATTTCCCCGGAAATGAAAGTCTCGGGAAAATTTTACGTAAAACACTGAAAATAATATACAGTAATTAAAATAGGTCTAAAATACATATTAACTCTCGTAAAAATATCATATAAAATACAGAAATTATTAAACTCTGCATATCCCGGTACTGTGTAAAAATAATTTTAAAAAACACGGGATATTACACATATATAATACATATAGCTGTCTAAAACAACTATTGTAGTGTCTAGAATACAAAATAAAACTCAGGTAAGCAGTTTACAAAATAAGGTTGCGGCAGAAGAAATCCGGTGTAAAAGTCTACTACTGAGGTCTGAGGACAAAGACTCTCCTGAAAATAAATCAACGGAGGGGAGTCAGACCTTACTGAGTGAATTGTTATAATATAAATACATGCACAACTAAATGACAAATGCACACATTAGATAGTATATATAATAAATATATATATACAGACAAATACACACAGATGCAGGCAAAAATCATTTTATATAATACTGAAAATAATAACCGTGTAATATCCCATATTTTTAAATATTTTAATACTAGCATCGGGATATGCAGTGTTAATAATTTTTGTACATATTTATGATATTTCATGAGTTACTATTTAATTAAAATTGATTTTAATTGTTTTATATTATTTTAAGCACTTTATGTGAAATTTTCCCGAGATTTACGTTTTCTGGAAAATTGACACGTAAATTATTTATTATTAATTATTTTAAACAATTTTATGGACTTGCATGAACTCATATATATTTTTAAAGTACTAAATAAAGTGTATATATGTGTGTATTTATTTAAATTAAACTAGGGTTTAATTAATTACCCTAATATTTTTATTATTTATTATTAGTTTTAATATTAATTAATTAATTGTTGTTAGTGTATAAATTAGTTAATATATTAAATTATATGTGTGTGGTGTATATTTAATGTGTGTGAGTTTATATTATTTTAATATATAGTGTAAAAGTATATATATATATACATATACATATAATATTTTTAAAAAATATAAAGTTTGAGTTATTTACGGTTGTGCCATCACCTACTTCTTCTTCTTCCCTGATCACCTCCTCGCCATTCTGCCATCTGCCATCCTGTTTTCAGGCCGTCGGTGTGCCTCCCGGCATGCCACCCTCCTTCCTCTAGCTATTCCGTCGCCAGCAGAGTCCATTTTTGGCGTCAGAGGAGCTCGATATTCCCGGAAAGCCGAATTCATTTTCACCGTTGTTCACAGGCGTTTTCAGGCACCATTTTGACACCACCAGTCTCTTTCTTATCTTTGAGCTCCGGTGAGTGTGATTCCAAGGTTTGTTTCACTTAAAATGGTCTTGATTTGCTTAGGTTTCGATTTTGGTAATTCGGCCATTTTAGGGTTCTTGATTTTTTTGAACTTCGAATTGATTGATTCAAGAAAAACTCCTTCACAAATGTTTTCCCCTTAGCTTAATCTACATGTGTGAATTTTTGTAGAATTTTTGGGAATTATTTTGATTTTTGGGTATTTTTGAATATTTTATTATTATTTTCTAATTTTCAAAAATTAATTAAATAAATTATGAAATTGTGTTTTATGATAATTATAGGTGTTGAAATGAATTATAGAAATTTATTTGAATTTTTATGAATTTCTATGTATTTATTTTGAATTTAATTAGTTTATGTAATTTTGGAAAAATAGGGTTAATTATGTTTTTAATTGAAATTAATTAGTTAATTGAGTTTAATTATTGATATTATTGATAAATATGTTGAGAAAATTAATTTTGTGCAATTATATTATTTTTGGTGAATTTTTGAAGTAATTTTAGTATATTTATATATGTAGGGGTATTTTGGTAATTTTACCCTAAATTGACTAAAATGTAATTAAATTGGTTTTAATAGTTATTTAGGGTTATAAAAATGATTTCTACAAATTATTTAGTATTTTTAACTAATTAAAACTATTTTTCGTAAATTATTTTCAAATTATATATATAATATACGATTTTTCTAAATAAATGAGTTTTATTGGTTTTTACTGTGTTTTAAGGTTACTTATGTAATTTCTACTTATTAAATGTATTTCTATGATATAAGGGTATTTTTGTGGTATTTCTATATTATTTGTGAATTGTGGACCTCGATCGGTGAACTGTAGTTTGGAGTCCGACCGAGGGATTGTGATTGGGATTCTGTATCTATTTTTTGAAGTGTGTTTCTTTGCAGGGCCAGCTCTACTCTTTGAGTAGAGAGATGTTCGTTTTACAGGGAGGTTCTGCCGGATTTTCGGTAGAATTCTCATAAAACGTGATGTCCGGTCGAACCCTAATTCTGATTCTGTGTCTAATATTCTAGATCGAGTTTCTAGGATTTTCTGTTAGGTTTATTCTGATGTCTATTATTTTTGTAATGTTTAGTTGCACCAAGACCGAGGCCTAGTGGACTAGGCCCGTCCTCGAGGAGCGCACTAAGTGTGAGTTACTATTTTATATATATATGTTTAGGGTGCATGATTTAGAAATGTATGTGTTATTTTGATTAAATATGCATAAATAATTTAATTGGTATTTAAGTTTATTTTTAGTTTATTTTTTGTTTATCTTTAGTTATTTTGGTATATCTTAAATTATATGCATGCTTTATTAAACAATTATATTTAAAATGTTTTTAAACATATATTTAGATTATTTTACGATTATATTGGATTTATTTGACGTATATATACTCGAAATATACCTAGTTTACTTTTGGTATATTTCTAGTATATATACGGTTTATGTTGATATTTTATTTAAGTTCATGCATCATTTATTTATGACTGTATGTTTCATTTATTAATGAAGGATATCAATAGAACGTGCTACTTAGTGGTAGCACTAGGACCGAATACGTACCAGTACGCTTATAGCATTTAGGCTATATTACTAACCACTTGTGGCTATCGATTGGATATGATTATTTGATGTGTGATGTGATTTGGGAGTGTGATTGCTGGAGCTCGATTGACTGACAGTCAGACTGCTGGAGCTCGATTGACTTAGTGTCTCGGGGCCAGTCTACTGTCCAAATGGACTAAGTGAATATATTGGAATAAGTGAGCCTGTATGGCTAGAGTGTTGTCTAACACTGTTTGAGGTTGCAATTTTCTAGGATTCTATTTGATCCTTCATGAACTATGATTTTCAATAAAAATATATAAAATGATTTTATTGCATCTGTGTGTATTTGCTTGTATATATGCTTATTATATATACTATTGACTGTATGCATTGTCATTTAGTATGCATGTATATATATTATAGTAATTCACTCAGTAAGGTCTGACTCCCCTCCGTTGACTATTTTTCAGGAGAGTCATCGTCTTCAGACCTCAGTAGCAGGCCTGCACGTCGGATTTCTTCCGCCCCGGCTTCTTTATGTAAACTGCTAACTTGAGTTTTATTTTTATAATCTAGACACTGCGGTAGTTGTAAATAAATTATGGGTTTTATGTATTATATTTATGTGAGTTATGTATTTTAAGAATTTGAACTGAAACTTGTATTAAAGGATTTATTTATATATGAGATTAGAATTCGATTTAATTTCGTTTGATGGAAATATTATTTTTATATTTATGATTTTATTCCCCTGCACAGTATTTTATTTAATTGTGTTATTATTACTATTGCATGTTTATTCTATTTTTAGGCTTGCTACGGGTTCCGGATTCGAAAGAATTCTCGTTCCCTAGCGCTGGTCATGGCCCCTGTTTTGGGTCGTGACAAAGTTGGTATCAGAGCGGAGTTCTGTGTCAGGGCTTAGTTGTATGAGTCGTGCCCTAGTTTTCAGAGATGTGTTTTCTTTTGGTAACTACTGCAGTGAATTAGGTTCGAGTATGTCTTGATAAGTATTCCTTGCTTTAGCTTTTTGCGTTATTCCTCTATTATTTATTTTGTCTGAATCATTCTGTTGTCTTTTTAGAATGAGGAGGTGAGCACGTGTCGCTCCACCGGTCGTTGAAGCCGAGGATGATGAGTCTTTTCAGGATGAGGTTTTACCTCCTAAGCAGCTAGTTAGTCGTAGAGGTTGTGGCAGAGGTAGACCTCGAGGAGCGGCAGGTCACCGTAGGCAGAGAGAGTTATAGGACGAGGAGCCTGTTGAGCCTGAATTTGATGTTCTTGTGCCTCCAGTTGTTCAGCCTGCCTATCAGCAGGGTATGTCTAACCCTGAGGCAGCTTTATTCTATGCCAGAGTTGGCAGGATTATGTTTGATGGGACTTCCGATCTGCTAGATTTTCTGCATGTGATCGAGACTCAGACTCGGACTGCTCACACCGAGTACCAATGGATTATGATCGTTGAGTTGTCTGTTGAGGGACCAACTTTAGACTGGTTTATTCAGATGATCCAGCCTTACATGATGGTGATGACCTGGGCTCAGTTTCGAGAGCGGTTTATGAGGAGATTCTATCCAGAGCCTCTCCGTATGAGTTATCATCTCCGATTGACCAGCATTTCTCATGGTGATCGATCAGTAGAGGAGTACACCCAAGAGTTTCTTCGGCTGGGTAGATATGCAGAGGATCTGATGCGAGACCAATATTTCCTTGTCACTACCTATGTCACCGGATTGGGTTCAACATTTGCTGGTATGCCTACAACAGGCCTTACTCTGGAGTCTGTGATTGAATTAGCCAAGGAGATTGAGCTGAGACTAGTTAGGCAGGGAGCGATGCCTGATTATTACCAACTGGGAGTTCAGTCGAGTGGATTGCAGACTACACCGTATTCTAGTTTTCATGTTGGTTCAAGTAGTCAGCAGAGAGGTCCGACTTAGCAGAGTCAGAGGCAGCAGCAGCGAGTGCATCGGAGCAGCAAACATGGCCGTGGAGGTCAGCGTAGACCATTCAGATTCAGGTCAGGTGCTTCGAGCAACAGCAGTGGTCATAGTTCTGGATCAGTTGCCAGTGTATGCCAGACCTGCGGTAGAGTCCATCCGGGACCGTGTTATCTGACACCACTGACATGCTTCAGATGCGGGCAGACAGGACATTTTACTAGATCGTGTCCTTACTCTGGGTATCAGCAGCCACAGATTCTGTGATTTCCATAACAGTCGATTGCTAGTGCTGCACCCGTTCCTTTTCAGTTACCTCCAGCCCAGCATCAGAGTTCCACTCAGCTTGTTCTGCAGGAGGGTCGTGGTAGAGGTACTAGAGGAGGTGCCAAAGGTGTTGGCCAGGCTTCTACCAGTCAGCAGGGAGGTCGAGGACAGGCCAGAGTCTTCCACCTTACTCAGCAGGATGCTCAGGCATCCAATGCAGTCGTGGCAGGTATTGTTTCTATCTGTTACCTGGATGCATGGGTTTTGTTTGATCCAGGTGCCACGCATTCATTTGTTTCTCCCATTTTTACTTCCAAGTCTTGTTGGCTAGCTTCGAGGATGGCTTTTCCTTTGTTCGTTGCCACTCCTCTGAGCGATTCCTTGGACATCGATATTGTTCTTTCTGGTTGTCCAGTTCTTGTGGGAGATAGAGAATTACCCATTGATTTGATCCTGTTGGATGTGATGGAGTTTGATGTTATTCTGGGAATGGATTGGTTATCTCAGCACTATGCCGTGGTAGATTGTCGGAATAAAGAGGTGATGTTCAGAATTCCTAATGAAGAAGATTTTAAGTTTATGGGTGATAGGAGTTCAGCGCCTTAGAATCTTATTTCTGCTATTGCAGCTAGGAAGTTGTTGAGGAAAGGTTATCATGGATATTTGGCATTGGTCAGGGATACTTCAGTGGAGAAGTTGTCACTCACAAATGTTCCTGTTGCCTGTGAGTTTCCTGATGTTTTTCTTGAGGAGTTGCCAGGTTTACCACCTCATAGAGAGATTGAATTCTGTATAGATGTGGTTCCAGGTACTACTCCTATATCTATGCCACCCTACAGAATGGCTCCTACAGAGTTGAAGGAGTTGAAGGAGCAGTTGTAAGAGTTATTGGATAAGGGTTTTATTAGACCCAGTGTTTCTCCTTAGGGTGCACCAGTCCTGTTTATGAAGAAAAAGGATGGTACCCTGAGACTGTGCATTGACTACAAAGAGTTAAACAAGGTGACAGTGAAGAACAAGTATCCTCTCTCGAGGATAGATGACTTGTTTGATCAGCTACAGGGTGCATAGTTCTTTTCTAAAATTGACTTGAGGTCGGGTTATCATCAGCTGCGGATTAGTGTAGCCGATGTTCCTAAAACGGCATTCCGCACTCGATATGGCCATTAAGAATTTCTGGTGATGTCTTTTGGTTTGACTAATGCACCAGCAACTTTTATGGACCTGATGAACAGGGTATTCAGACCATATGTGGATCAGTTTGTGGTAGTCTTCATTGATGATATACTGGTTTATTCAAGGAGTATGGAGGAGCATGTATATCACTTGAGGACTGTACTACAGACACTGAGAGATCATCAACTTTATTCTAAATTCTCGAAGTGTGACTTCTGGATGGAGAGTGTTTCTTTCCTTGGACACGTGGTGTCTAAAGAAGGTATCCAGGTTCATCCACAGAAGATTAAAGCAGTGTCTGAGTGGCCTAGACCGACTTCTGTTACTGAGATTCGGAGTTTTCTGGGTTTAGCCGGGTATTATAGGCGGTTTGTGCAGGATTTTTCTAGAATTGTAGCCCCTATGACTCGCTTGACTCAGAAGAATGTTAAATTCGAGTGGTTAGAAGCTTGTGAGAACAGTTTCCAGTTGTTAAAGGAGAAATTGACCACAACCCCAGTGTTAGCTTTGCTTAATAGTGTGGACAAGTTCACAGTTTATTGTGATGCCTCTAGAGTTGGCCTTGGTTGTGTGTTGATGCAGAATGGTAGGGTGATAGCCTATGCTTCAAGGTAGTTGAAGAAGCATGAGCATAACTATCCCACACATGACCTTGAAATGGCTGCAGTGATCTTTGCTCTGAAGATCTGGAGACATTATCTGTACGGGGTGACTTGTGAGATATTTACTGATCACAAGAGCCTTAAGTACATTTTCCAGCAGAAAGATCTGAATCTAAGGCAGAGGAGATGGTTGGAATTATTAAAAGATTATGACTGTGAGATATTATATCATCCGGGTAAGGCTAATATTGTAGCAGATGCCTTGAGTAGAAAGTCCTCAAGTAGTTTTGCTCACATCAGTGTTGAGAGGAGACCGTTGATCCAGGAGTTGCATCTATTGGTGGATCAATGTCTGATGATGAAGATCAATAGGTTAGGTGGACTGCTAGCTCAATTTAAGGTGCGATCTATACTGGTGGGACGGACTGAAGAAGGATGTCGCTGATTATGTTACTAAGTGCTTAACGTGTCAGCAAGTGAAAGCTAAACATCAGAAGCCTTCTGGGAAGCTTCAGCCTCTTCCTATTCCCCAGTGGAAGTGGGAAAGGATAGCTATGGATTTTGTGGTAGGTTTGCCTCATTCTAAGGATGGATACGATTCCATCTGGGTGATTGTAGACAGGTTGACGAAGTCTGCACATTTCTTGCCTGTAAAAGCCACTTATTCTGTAGCTAGATTGGCGAAGCTATATGTGAAGCATATTGTGTGCCTTCATGGGGTACCTATGTCCATTGTATCAGATAGAGGTTCAGTGTTTACCTCTCATTTTTGGCAGAAGTTGTAGGAAGCGATGGGCACTAGGTTGGACTTCAGTACTGCTTTTCATCCTCAAACATATGGTCAGTCTGAGAGGACGATCCAGACACTGGAAGATATGTTGAGGATGTGTGTCCTGGATTTGGGAGGTAGCTGGGATGATCATTTGCCACTCATAGAGTTTGCATTTAATAACAGCTACCATAGCAGTATTGGCATGGCACCGTATGAGGCGTTGTACGGAAGGAAGTGTAGATCCCCTTTGAGTTAGGATGAGGTTGGTGAAAGAGCTTTGACTGGACCTGAGATGGTTCAGGATGCTGCAGAGAGAGTCACCGTGATTAAGCACAGATTAGAGACCGCAGTTAGCAGACAGAAGAGCTATACGGATCCTAGGCACAAAGATGTGGAGTTTCAAGTTGGAGATTTTTTTTTTCTGAAGGTATCTTCGATGAAGGGTGTGATGAGATTTGGCAGGAAGGGTAAGTTGGCACCGAGATATATCGGACCATTTAAGATTCTAGAGAGAGTTGGCACTATTGCATATCGGTTGGATTTGCCTCCGAGTATGTCACAGGTGCATCCAGTATTTCATATCTTGATGCTGAGGAAGTATATCTCAGACCCTTCTCACGTGTTGCAGCCCAATAGTATTGAAGTGAGTGAAGATCTGACGTTTGAGGAAGAACCTGTGGCGATCGTAGACTATCAAGTTCGACAATTGCAATCGAAGCAGATTTCGATGGTCAAGGTTCTATGGCATAGCAACAGAGTCGAGGAGCATACGTGGGAGACTGAAGCTGAGATGCGAGCTTCTTACCTGTATCTCTTCCCTTCTTGATCTTGTGATCATTTTCTTTCTGGAATTTGGGGACGAATTCTTGTAAGGGGGGAAGACTATAATATCCCGTATTTTTAAATATTTTAATACTGCATCGGGATATGCAGTGTTAATAATTTTTGTACATATTTATGATATTTCATGAGTTACTATTTAATTAAAATTGATTTTAATTGTTTTATATTATTTTAAGCACTTTACGTGAAATTTTTCCGGGACTTGCATTTTCGTGAAAATTGACACGTAAATTATTTATTATTAATTATTTTAAACAATTTTACGGACTTGCATGAACTCATATATATTTTTAAAGTACTAAATAAAGTGTATATATGTGTGTATTTATTTAAATTAAACTAGGGTTTAATTAATTACCCTAATATTTTTATTATTTATTATTAGTTTTAATATTAATTAATTAATTGTTTTTAGTGTATAAATTAGTTAATATATTAAATTATATGTGTGTGGTGTATATTTAATGTGTGTGAGTTTATATTATTTTAATATATAGTGTAAAAGTATATATATATACATATACATATAATAATTAAACAAAATATAAAGTTTGAGTTATTTACGGTTGTGTCATCGCCTACTTCTTCTTCTTCCCCGATCACCTCCTCGCCATTCCACCGTCTGCCATCTCATTTTCAGGCCATCGGTGTGCCTCCCGGCGCTCCACCTCCTTCCTCCAGTTGTTCCGCCGCCAGCAGAGTCCATTTTCGGCGTCGGAGGAGCTTGATATCGTCGAAAAGTCGAATTCATTCTCACCGTCATTCACGGCGTTTCCAACCACCATTTTCGACACCGTCAGTCTCTTTCTTCTCTTTGAGCTCCGATGAGTGTGATTCCAAGCTTTTTTTCACTTAAAATGGTCTTAATTTGCTTAGGTTTCGATTTTGGTAATTTGGCCACTTTAGGGTTCTTCATTTTTTTTAACTTCGAATTGATTGATTCATGAAAAATTCCTTCACAAATGTTGTTCCCCTTAGGTCAATCTACATTTTTGAATTTTTGTAGAATTTTTGGGAATTATTTTGATTTTTGGGTATTTTTGAATATTTTATTATTATTTTCTAATTTTCGAAAATTAATTAAATAAATTATGAAATTGTGTTTTATGATAAATATAGTTGTTGAAATGAATTATAGAAATTTATTTTGAATTTTTATGAATTTCTATGTATTTATTTTGAATTTAATTAGTTTATGTAATTTTGGAAAAATAGGGTTAATTATGTTTTTAATTGAAATTAATTAGTTAATTGAGTTTAATTATTGATATTATTGATAAATATGTTGAGAAAATTAATTTTGTGCAATTATATTATTTTTGGTGAATTTTTGAAGTAATTTTAGTATATTTATATATATAGGGGTATTTTGGTAATTTTACCCTAAATTGACTAAAAATGTAATTAAATTGGTTTTAATAGTTATTTAGGGTATAAAAATGATTTCTACAAATTATTTAGTATTCTTAACTAATTAAAACTATTTTTCATAAATTATTTTCAAATTATATATATAATATACGATTTTTCTAAATAAATGAGTTTTATTGGTTTTTACTGTGTTTTAAGGTTACTTATGTAATTTTTACTTATTAAATGTATTTCTATGATATAAGGGTATTTTCAGTATTTCTATATTGTTTGTGAATTGTGGACCTCGGTCGGTGAACTATAGTTTGGAGTCCGATCGAGGAATTGTGATTAGGATTCTGTATCTATTTTTCGAAGTGTGTATCTTTGCAGGGCCGGCTCTACTCTTTGAGTAGAGAGATGTCCGTTTTACAGGGGAGGTTCTACCGGATTTTTGATAGAATTCTCATAAAACGTGATGTCCAGTTGAACCCTAATTCTGATTCTGTGTCTAATATTCTAGATCAAGTTTCTAGGATTTTCTATTAGGTTTATTCTGATGTCTGTTATTTTTGTATGTTTAGTTGCGCCGAGATCGAGGCCTAGTGGACCAGGCCCGTCGGACCCATCTCGAGGAGTGCACTAAGTGTGTGTCACGACCCAAAACAGGGGCCATGACCGGCACTAGGGAACGGGAATTCTTTCGAATCCGGAACCCGTAGCAAGCCTAAAAATAAAATAAATCATGCAATAATAACAATAACAATATTATATGTAGTGGAAATAAAAATCATAAATATAATAATAACATTTCCATCAACTGGATTTAAATCAATTCTCATCTCATATATATAAAATCTTTCAGTACAAATCCAGTTTCAATATAATACATCTCTTTAAATAAAATACATGAAATCCCACATTTTAATTCACAACTATTGCAGTGTCTAGATTATAAAAATAAGACTCAAGTAAATAATTTACACAAAGAAGCTGGGACGGAAGAAATCCGGCGTATCGACCTGCTATTGAGGTCTGAAGATGTTGACTCTCCTGAAAAATAGTCAACGGAGGGGAGTCAGACCTCACTGAGTGAATTACTATAATATATATACATACACACTAAATGATAATGCATACAGCCAACAGTATATATCTAATATATATATATATAGGCAATTACACACAGATGCAATAAAAATCATTTATATATTTTATCTGAAAATCATCTTTTATGAAGGATCAAATAGAACCCTATGATATCGAAAACCTCAGATAGTGTTAGAAAACACTCTAGCCACACAGGCTCACTTATTCCAAGTATATCCACTTAATCCATTTGGACAGTAGACTGGCCCCGAGACACTAAGTCAACCGAGCTCCAGCAGTCTGACTACCAGTGTGATTGGCCCCGAGACACTTGGTCAACCGAGCTCCAGCAATCACACCCAAATCACATCACACATCAAATAAATCAATTCCAATCAATATCCTCAAACTGGTTAGTAATATAGCCTAAATACTATAGGCGTACCGGTACGTACTCGGTCCTAGTGCTGCCCACTAGGTAACACATTCTATTGATATCCTTCATTAATAATATAAATCATTCATTCACAAAAATAAATGATGCATGAAGTTCAATAAAATAACAACATAAACCATATATATACCGGAAATATACCAAAAGTAAATCAGGTATATTTCGAGTATATATATGTCAAATGAATTCAATCAAATTATAAATTAAGTTGGAAATATATTTAAAAACATTTTAAATATATTTTATTTACAAAACATGCATATAATTTAATATATACCAAAAATAAACCAAAAATCTACTTAAATACAAATCATATAATTTATGCATTTTAATCGAAATAAAATATATATTTCTAAATCATGCACCCTAAGCATATATATATAGTATAGTAACTCACCTAGTGCGCTCCACGAGACGGGTCCGACGGGCATGGTCCACTAGCCCTTGGTCTCGGCGCAACTAAACAAGCAATAAATAATCGACATCAGAATAAACTTAACAGAAATCCTAGAATTCGATCTAGAGTATTAAACATAAAATTAGAAGTTAGGGTTCGACTGGATATCACGTTTTACGAGAATTTTATCGAAAATCCGGCAGAACCTCCCCTGTAAAACGGACATCTCTCTACTCAAAAGAGTAGAGCCAACCCTGCAAAGAAATACACTTCAAAAAATAGGCTCAACGCTCAACCACAACCCCTCGGTCGGACTCCAAACTACAGTCTACCGACCGGGGTCCACAAACACAGAACAATTCCAGAAATACCAAAAATATCCTTATAACATAGAAACACATTTTATAAGTAGAAATTACATAATTAACCTTTAAACACATTAAAAACCAATAAAAACTCATTTTATTAGAAAAACCGTATATTATATATATAATTGAAAATAATTTACAAAAAATAGTTTTTAATTAGTTAAAAATACTAAATAATTTGTAGAAATCATTTTTATACCTTAAATAACTATTAAAACCAATTAAATTATATTTTTAGCCAATTTAGGGTAAAATTACCAAAATACCCCTATATATATAAATATACTTAAATTACTTCAAAAATTCACCAAAAATTATACAATTATCCAAAATTAATTTTCTCAACATATTTATCAATAATATTAATAATTAAACCCAATTATCCAATTAAATTCAAATAAAAACACATTTAACCTAATTTTCCCAAAATTATATAAACTTCAAATAATTCAAAATAAATACTTAGAAATTCATAAAAATTCCAAATAAATTCCTATAATTCATTTCAACACCTAATTTAACCACAAAACACAATTTCATAATTTAAATAATTAATTTCCGAAAATTAGAAAATAATATTAAAATATTCAAAAATACCCAAAAATCCAAAAAATCTCCAAAAATTCCATAAAAATTCATACATGTATATTGAACTACTAGGAACAACATTTGTGAAGGGAGTTTTCATGAATCAATCAATTCGAAGCTCAACAAAATCAAAAACCCTAATGTGACCGAATTGAGTTTTAGCTCAAACCTCAAAATCCACTTGATTTCAGGCTGAAAGGAGTTTAGAATTGGAATCACCGGAGCTAAAGGAGTCGATGAAGACCGGCGGTTCACGAAATGGTGGCCAGAATCGACGTCGACGGCAAGAAGCTTAACTTGCTGCCATGGCGGATTTCGGGCGTTCCAGTGGGCTTCCGGCGGCCTGATCACGTCGGAGAGGAAGAGGAAGGAAGGGGAAGGAGGTTGGCGGCAGCTGGTGGCGGCGAGGGGCGGTCCGGCGTGCTGGAACGGGAGGCACAGTGACGGTAGACGATCGGGAGAGAAGAAGGAGAGGGAGGGGCTAAACGGTAATTTGGCAAATCCTATTGATTTTTAATGTATATATGTATATATATATATATATACTTTACACTATATAATAAAATAATATTAAATTACACACATTAAATATACACCACCCACATAAAATTTAATATTTTAATAATTTATACTAAATAAACTTAATTAAATAACAATAAAACTAATAAATAATTAATAAAATATTAGGGTAATATATATTAAACCCTAATTAAATAAATATCGCACACATACACGGTGTTTAGTAGTTTTAAAAATACGTATGAGTTCATGCAAGTCCGAAAATATATTTAAAATAATTAATAATAAATTATTTACGTGAAAATTTCCCCGAAAATGCAAGTCCCGGGAAAATTTTACATAAAGCACTGTAAATAATACACAGTAATTAAAATAAGTTTTAAATACATATCAACTCGTGAAAATATCATATATATATTCAAAATTTATTAACACTGCATATCCCGGTACAGTATTAAAATATTTAAAAACACGAGATATTACAGTGTGAGTTACTATTTTATATATATATGTTTAGGGTGCATGATTTAGAAATGTATGTGTTATTTTGATTAAATATGCATAAATAATTTAATTGGTATTTAAGTTTATTTTTAGTTTATTTTTGGTTTATCTTTGGTTATTTTGGTATATCTTAAATTATATGCATGCTTTATTAAACAATTATATTTAAAATATTTTTAAACATATATTTAGATTATTTTACAATTATATTGGATTTATTTGACGTATATATACTCGAAATATACCTGGTTTACTTTTGGTATATTTATAGTATATATACGGTTTATGTTGCTATTTTATTTAAGTTCATGCATCATTTATTTGTGAATGTATGTTTTATATATTAATGAAGGATATCAATAGAACGTGCTACCTAGTGGGCAGCACTAGGACCGAGTACGTACCGGTACGCTTATAGCATTTAGGCTATATTACTAACCATTTGTGGATATCGATTGGATATGATTATTTGATGTGTGATGTGATTTGGGAGTGTGATTGCTGGAGCTCGGTTGACCAAGTGTCTCGAGGCCAATCACACTCACAGTCAGACTGCTGGAGCTCGGTTGACTTAGTGTCTCGGGGCCAGTCTATTGTCCAAATGGACTAAGTGAATATATTGGAATAAGTGAGCCTGTATGGCTAGAGTGTTGTCTAACACTATTTGAGGTTGCAATTTTCTAGGGTTCTATTTGATTCTTCATGAACTGTGATTTTCAATAAAAATATATAAAATGATTTTATTACATCTGTGTGTATTTGCTTGTATATATGCTTATTATATATACTATTGACTGTATGCATTGTCATTTAGTATGCATGGATATATATTATAGTAATTCATTCAGTGAGGTCTGACTCCCCTCCGTTGACTATTTTTCAGGAGAGTCATCGTCTTCAGACCTCAGTAGCAGGCTTGCACGCCGGATTTCTTCCGCCCCGGCTTCTTTATGTAAACTGCTAACTTTAGTTTTATTTTTATAATCTAGACACTGAAGTAGTTGTAAATAAATTATGGGTTTAATGTATTATATTTATGTGAGTTATGTATTTTAAGAATTTGAACTGAAACTTGTATTAAAGGATTTATTTATATATGAGATGAGAATTCGATTTAATTTCGTTTAATGGAAATATTATTTTTATATTTATGATTTTATTTCGCTGCATAGTATTTTATTTAATTATGTTATTATTACTATTTCATGTTTATTCTATTTTTAGGCTTGCTACGAGTTCCGGATTCGAAAGAATTCCCGTTCCCTAGCGCCGGTCATGGCCCCTGTTTTGGGTCGTGACAAACCATTTATGAAGGATCAAATAGAACCCTAAATGATTGCAACCTCAAACAATGTTAAACAATACTCTAGCCATACAGGCTCACTTATTCCAAATAAATTCACTTGTTCCATTTGGACAGTAGACTGGCCCTGAGACACTAAGTCAACCGAGCTCCAGCAATCTGACTATCAGTGTGATTGGCCCTGAGACACTTGGTCAACCGAGCTCCAGCAATCACACTCTCAAATCACATCTCACATCAATCCAATCAATATCCATAAATAGGTTAGTAATTTAACCTAAATTCTATCGTCGTATTGGTACGTACTCGGTCCTAGTGCCGCCTACTAGGTAACACGTTCTATTGATATCCTTCATTTAAAAATAAATCCATACATTCATAAAATAAATGATGCATGACATTAATTAAAATGACAATATAAACCATATATAAACTAGAAATATACCAAAAATAAATCGAGTATATTTCAAGAATATATATGTCAAACAAATTGAGTTTAATTATAATATAAACCAGAAATAAACTATTTGTATACTTAAAAAATTTCAAGTATAAATCATGGATAAAACATGTATTTAATTCAAAATATACCAAAAATATACTAAAATATTGTCACGGCCCAAAACAGGGGCCATGACTGGCGTTAGGGAACGGGAATTCTTTCGAATCCGGAACCCATAGCAAGCCTTAAAGAAAATATAAAAGCATGCAATAATAATAAATTAAATAAAATATCTTACAGTGGAAATTAAAAACCTCATATGTAATAATGTAACTCATCCACTGATTTAATAACACAAACTCATCTCATATAAATAGAATCTTTCAATACAAATTCTAGTTTCAATCCTTTAAAATTTAAATCTCATACATATATAAAACATACATCCCACAACTTAACTACTGCAGTGTCTAGAATACAAAATAAAATGAAGTAAGCAGTTTAAATAATAAGGCCGGGGCAGAAGAAATCCGACATAAGGGTCTGCTACTGAGGTCTGAGGACGAAGACTCTCCTGAAAAATAATCAACGAAGGGGAGTCAGACCTCACTGAGTGAATTGTTATAATATATATACATGCATAACTAAATGACAAATGCAAACACTCAATAGTGTATATAATAAATATATATACAGGCAAATACACACGGATGCATCAAAAATCATTTTATATATATATAACAGTGAAAAATATCCGTTTATGAAGGATCAAATATAATTCTAAATGATTACAACCTCAAATAGTGTTAGACAACACTCTAGCCATACAGACTCACTTATTCCAATAAATTCACTTATTCCATTTGGACAGTAGACTTGCCCCAAGACATTAAGTCGACCGAGCTCCAGTAGTCTGACTGTCAGTGTTATTAGCCCCAAGACATTAGGTAAACCGAGCTCCAGCAATCACACTCTCAAATCACATTACACATCAATCCAATCAATATCCATAATAGGTTAGTAATTTAACCTAAGTTCTATCGTTATACCGGTACGTACTCAGTCATAGTGTTGCCCACTAGGTAGCACGTTCTATTGATATCCTTCATTCAAAATAAATCCATTCATTCATGAAATAAATGATGCATGACTTTAATTAAAATAACAATATAAACCATATATATACTAGAAATATACCAAAAATAAACCAAGTATATTTTGAGTATATATACGTCAAATAAATTCAATTTAATTATAAAATAAACCAGAAATCAACTATATATATACTTAAAAACATTTTAAGTATAATTCAATAATAAAACATGCATTTAATTTAAAATATACCAAAAATATACCAAAATATACCTAAAACATACCTAAGCAATTATTAAACCATTTATGCATATTTCATAAAATTTAAACATGCAATCTTAAAACACGTATATATAAAAATAACAACTTACAGTTGTGTGCTCCACGAGACGGGTCCGATGGGCTTGGTCCACTAGGCCTCGGTCTCGACGCAATAAAACAAATAAAGGACAACATGAAATTAGAATAAATCTAACGAATTTCCTAGAGACTCAATCTAAAATACCGGACACAGACTAGGAATAGGGATTTAGCTGGATGTCACATTTTGTGAGAATTCTACCAAAATTTCGGCAGAACCTCCCCTGCAAAATGGACATTTCTCTACTCAGAAAGTAGAGCCAGTCCTGCAAGAAAACATACTTCGAGTATACACAGTCACACAACTCCTCGGTCGGACTCCCAAACTACAATTCTACCAACCGAGGTTCACAATTCACGAAATAAACACATAACACATTTAAATCCTAAAAATACTGAAAATACCCTTTATATATCAACATATAGCAAATTAGGGATTTAAACGCTAAAAATAATTATTTTACCGATACTTACAATAAAACCCTAATTTTAATAAAATATTATTAAAAAAATCCATAATTCTCGATAAATTCATAAATTTTAACCGAAATTCATTTTATAAATCCAAATTGCATAATTAGCCCAAAAACATGTTAAAAATCAATAAAAACTCATTTGTTTACAAAAATAATAAATTATATATAATTTAAAAATAATTTTTGAAAAATAGTTTTAATTAGTTAAGAATACTAAATAATTTGTAAAAATCATTTTTATACCTCAAATAATTATTAAAACCAATTTAATTTAATTTTCAACCAATTTAGTACCAAATTACCAAAATACCCCTAATTATATATAAATTCACATAATATACTATAATTATTCAAAAATTCACTAAAAATTATACAATTGCTCAAAAATTAATTTATCAACATATAATTCAATAAAATCAATAATCATACTCAATTAACCAAATAATTTTAACAAAATACTCATTTAACCTATATTTCCAAAACTCACCTAAACTAAATAAATTCATAATAATTATAAAAAAAATTACAAATTGAAATCTAAAATTCATTTTAACCCCTAAAAACACCATAAATCACAATTTCACAAATTATTTAATTAATTTACAAAAATAAGAAAATATTAATAAAATAATCAAAAATTCACAAAAATCAAAATAAATTCCAAAAATTCCACAAAAATTACAAGATGTAGATTGAGCTACTAGGAACAATCTTTGTGAAGGAAGTAAGCTTGAATCATCAGAATCGAAGTTCAAAAAATTAAAGAACTCAAAATAGCCGAAATAGAAAATTGATCACCAAAGAAAATCTAGACCAAACAAGTGAAACCAAGCTTAGAAATGCACTCACCGGAGCTCAAGGAAGAGATAGAGACTGGCGGTGTCCAATTTGGTGGCTGGAATCATGGTGAACGGAGTTAAGCTTGAGTTTCGGTTTCTCGGCTTAAAAACGACCAAAACTTACCAGAAATGGAGGTAGCAGGCTGTCACGACCCGAAATAGGGGCCATGACCGGCGCTAAGGAACGGGAATTCTTTCGAATCCTGAACCCGTAGCAAACCTAAAATAAAATAAAACATGCAATAATAATAAAAATATAATTTACAGCGGAAATAAAATCATAAATATCAAAATAATAATCCACCACGGGATTTAAATCAAATCCTCATCTCATATATAAATAAACTTTTAATACAAATTTCAGTTCAAATATTTAAAGTACATATCTCACACAAATATAATACAAACCCCTTTAACAATTTTACAACTACTGCAGTGTCTAGATCATAAAATAAAACTCAAGTGAGCAGTTTACATAATAAAGCCAGGGCGGAAGAAATCCGGCGTATAGGCCTGCTACTGAGTTCTGATGAAGATGACTCTCCTGAAAAATAGTCAACGGAGGGGAGTCAAACCTCACTGAGTGAATTATTATAATATATATACATGCATACTAAATGTCAATGCACACAGTCAAAAGTATATATAAAATGTATGTATACAAGCAAATACACACAGATGCAATAAAATCATTTTATATATTTTTATTGAAAATCACTATTTATGAAGGATCAAATAGAACCCTAGAAAATTGTAACCTCAAAACAGTGTTAGACAACACTTTAGCCATACAGGCTCACTTATTCCAATATATTCACTTGTTCCATTTGGACAGTAGACTGGCCCCGAGACACTAAGTCAACCGAGCTCCAGCAGTCTGACTATCAATGTGATTGGCCCCGAGACACTTGGTCAACCGAGCTCCAGCAATCACACTCCCAAATCCTTTCTCACACATTAAATAATCAAATCCAATCAATATCCTCAAACAGGTTGGTAATATAACCTAAATACTATCGGTGTATCGGTACGTACTTGGTCCTAGTGCTGCCCACTAGGTAGCACGTTCTATCGATATCCTCCATTGAAATATAAAACATACATTCATAAAAATAAATGATGCATGAATTTAAATATAATAGCAACAATAACCATATATATACTAGAAATATACCAAAAGTAAACCAGGTATATTTCGAGTATATATAAGTTAAATAAATCCAGTTAAATTACAAAATAAACTAGAAATGTATTTGAAAACATTTTAAACACAATTCGTTAATAAAACATGCATATAGTTTAAAATATACAGAAAATAAACCAAAAATAAACTAAAAATAAACTTAAGTATTAATTAAACCATTTATGCATATTTAATCAAAATAGAACGTAAATTTCTAAAAGCATGCACCCTAGAGCATATATATATAAAATAGCAACTCAAAAATTATTGCGCTCCATGAGATGGATCCGATGGGCCTGGTCCACTAGGCCTCGGGCTCGATGCAACTAAACAAACAGATAACGACAGGAATTAGAATAAATCTAACAAAAGTTCTAAAGACTCGATATAGATTACTAGACACAGAATTAGAATTAGAGTTCGATCGGATATCACGTTTTACGAGAATTCTACCGAAAATCCAGCAGAACCTCCCCTGTAAAATGGACATCTCTCTACTCAAAGAGTAGAGCTAGCCCTACAAAGAAACACACTTCAAAAATAAACACAAAACACAACCACAATCCCTCGGTCGGACTCCAAAGTACAAATCACCGACTGAGGTCCACAATTCACAGAGTATTTACAAAATACCAAAAATACCCTTATATAATGAAAATACATTATATAAGTAGAAATTACGTAATTGACCCTAAAACACAGTAAAAACCGATAAAAACTCATTTTATTAGAAAAATCGTATATTATATATATAATTGAAAATAATTTACGAAAAATAGTTTTAATTAGTTAAAAATACTAAATAATTTTTAGAAATCATTTTTATACCCTAAATAACTATTAAAACCAATTTAATTACATTTTTAGCCAATTTAGGGTAAAATTACCAAAATACCCCTATATATATAAATATACTAAAATTAATTCAAAAATTCACAAAAAATAATATAATTGCTCAAAATTAATTTTCTCAACATATATATCAATAATATCAATGAATAAACTCAATAAACTAATTAATTTCAATTAAACACATAATTAACCCTATTTTATCAAAATTACATAAACTATATAAATTCAAAATAAATACATAAAAATTCACAAAAATTAAAAATAAATTTCCATAATTCATTTCAACACCTATATTTATAATAAAACACAATTTCATAATTTAATTAATTAATTTTTGAAAATTAGTAAATAATAATAAAATAATCAAAAATACCCAAAAATCAAAATAAATTCCAAAAATTCTACAAAAATTCACACATGAAGATTAAACTAAGGGGAGAAACATTTTTTAAGGATTTTTCATGAATCAATCAAATTGAAGATCAAAAAAATTAAGAACCCTAATAGGCTGAAATTGCAAAATCGAAACCTAGGCAAATCTAGATCATTTTAAGTGAAACAAAGCTTGGAATCACACTCACCGGAGCTCAAGGAGAAGATAGAGACCAGTGGTGTCGAAAATGGTGGTAGGAAACGCTATGATCGACGGTGAGAAGAGTTTCGGGTTTCTGGTGGATTTTGAGCTCCTCCGACGCCGGAAATGGCTACTGTAGGCGGCGGGAATGGCTGAGGAAGAAGGTGGCACGCCGGAAGGCACACCAATGGCAATAGAATGGCATGACAATGACCGTAGGGTGGATGGGAACGATCGGGAAGAAGGAGAGGGAGGAGTGGTAGTTTGGTAATTTTGGCAAACTTTATATTTTTGTTAAATAAATATGTATATATGTATATATATATAATCACACTATATATTATAATAATATAAACTCCCACACACATATAATTTAATATATTAATAATTTTATACACTTAAAAATAATTAAATAATATTAAAACTAAATAATAAATAATAAAAATTAGAATAATTAATTAAACCCTAGTTTAATTTAAATATATACACACATATACACTTTATTTTAGCACTTTAAAAATATATATGAGTTCATGCAAATTCATGAATTTGTTTAAAATATTTAATATTAAATTATTTACGTGTTAATTTCCCCGAAAATAAAATTCTCGGGAAAATTTTACGTAAAGCACTTAAAATAACATAAAATAATTAAAATCAATTTTAATTAAATAACAAACTCATAAAATATCATAAATATATACAAAAATTATTAACACTGCATATCCCGATGCAGTATAAAACTATTTAAAAACTCGGGATAGTACACAAGCGGTAAAGGAAGCTGAAGAGGGTGGTGGCACGCCGGAAGGCACACTGACGGTGAGGGAAGGAGCTTAACTTTGAGTTTCGGTTTCTCGGCTTAAAAATGACCAAAACTTGCCGGAAATTGTAATATCCTGTGTTTTTAAATATTTTAATACTGCATTGGGATATGCAGTGTTAATAATTTTTATACATATATTATGATATTTTTACGAGTTGATATGTATTTAAAACCTATTTTAATTATTGTGTATTATTTTGAGTACTTTATGTAAAATTTTCCCGAGACTTTTATTTTCGGGGAAATTTTCACGTGAATAATTTACTATTAATTATTTTAAATAAATTTACGGACTTGCATGAACTCATACGTATTTTTAAATTACTAAATAAAGTCTATGTGTGTATATATTTATTTAATTAGGGTTTAATTTATTACCCTAATATTTTATTATTTATTTATTAGTTTTATTGTTATTTAATTATTTTTATTTATTATTAAATTTTAAAATATTAAATATTAAGTGTGTGGTGTATATTTAATGTGTGTAATTTAATATTATTTTATTATATAGTATAAATTATATATATATATATATATACATATAATATGTCAAAAAAACAAAACTTTTGGAAAATTATCGAATTGCCCCTGATTTCTTCCCTCTTCCCCGATTCCGTTTCCCTCATCGTTCGATCGCTGCCGTCCCGATTCCTTGCCGTTGGTGTGCCTTCCGGAGTTCCACCACCTTCCCCAGCCTTCCTCACCGCCTGTAGTAGCCGTTTCCGGCGTCTGGAGATCGGTTTTGGCCGGAGAAGCCGAATTCCTCTTCACCATTGATCACGACGTTTTCGACCACCATTTTCAACACCGTCGGTATCTTTCTTCTCCTTGAGCTCCGGTGAGTGTGATTCTAGCTTTGGTTTGAGTTGAAATGGTCTTGAGTTGCTTAGGTTTCGATTTTTCGAATTCGGCCTATTAGGGATCTTGAATTTTTTGAACTTCAATTTGATTGATTCATGAAAAATTCCTTCACAAATGTTGTTCCCCTTAGATTAATATACATGTATGAATTTTTGTGGAATTTTTGGAGATTATTTTGATTTTTGGGTATTTTTGAATATTTTAATATTATTTTCTAATTTTCGAAAATTAATTAATTAAATTATGAAATTGTGTTTTATGATAATTATAGGTGTTGAAATGAATTATAGAAATTTATTTGGAATTTTTATGAATTTCTATGTATTTATTTTGAATTTAATTAGTTTATGGAATTTTTGAAAAATAGGGTTAATTGTGTTTTTAATTGAAATTAATTGGTTAATTGAGTTTAATTATGGATATTATTGATAAATATGTTGAGAAAATTAATTTTGGATAATTATACTATTTTTGGTGAATTTTTGAATGAATTTTAGTATATTTATATATAGGGGTATTTTGGTAATTTTACCCTAAATTGGCTAAAAATGTAATTTAATTGGTTTTAATAGTTATTTAAGGTATAAAAATGATTTATAAAAATTATTTAGTATTTTTAACTAATTAAAACTATTTTTTGTGAATTATTTTCAATTATATATATAATATACGATTTTACTAATAAAATGAGTTTTTATCGGTTTTTACAGTTTTTTAAGGTTAATTATGTAAATTCTATTTATACAATGAATTTCTATGATATAAGGGTATTTTTGGTATTTCTGAAATCGTTCTGTGATTGTGGACCCTGGTCGGTAGACTGTAGTTTGGAGTCCGACCAAGGGGTTGTGAATGTAATTTTGTGTTTATTTTCGAAGTGTATTTCTTTGCAGGGTCGGCTCTACTCTTTGAGTAGAGAGATGTCCATTTTACAGGGGAGGTTCTGTCGAATTTTTGATAGAATTCTCGTAAAGCGTGATATCCGGTCGAACCCTAATCTCGATTTTGTGTTTAATATTCTAGATCGAGTTCTAGGATTTTCTGTTAGGTTTATTCCGATTTCTGTCGTTATTGTTTGTTTAGTTGTGCTGAGACCGAGGCCTAGTGGACCAGGCCTATCGGATCCATCTCGAGGAGCGCACTAAGTGTGAGTTACTATTTTATATATATATGCTTTAGGATGCATGATTTTAGAAATATATGTTTTATTTTGATTAAAAATGCATAAATAATGTGATTAGTATTTAAGTATATCTTTAGTTTATTTTCGGTATATATTAAATTATATGCATGTTTTATTAATAAATTATATTTAAAATGTTTTTTAAAATATATTTCTAGCTTAATTTATAATTTGATTGGATTTATATGACGTATATATACTCGAAATATACCTGGTTTACTTTTGGTATATTTCTAGTATATATATGGTTTATGTTGTTATTTTATTGAAATTCATGCATCATTTATTTTTATGAATGTATGTTTTATATTATTAATGAAGGATATCAATAGAATGTGCTACCTAGTGGGCATCACTAGGACCGAGTAGGTACCGGTGCGCTTATAGCAGATAGGCTATATTACTAACCTATTTGAGGATATTGATTGAATTGATTTATCTGATGTGTGAGATGTGGTTTGGAGGTGTGATTGCTGGAGCTCGATTGACCAAGTGTCTCGGGGCCAATCACACTTATAGTCAGACTGCTGGAGCTCAGTTGACTTAGTGTCTCGGGGCCAGTCTACTGTCTAAATGGATTAAGTGGATATATTTGGATTAAGTGAGCCTATATGGCTAGAGTGTTGTCTAACACTGTTTGAGGTTTCGATATCATAGGGTTCTATTTGATCCTTCACAAACGATGATTTTAATAAAAATATATAAAATGATTTTACTGCATCTGTGTGTATTGCCTGTATATATACATATTAGATATATATTGTTGATTGTATGCATTGTCATTTAGTATGCATGTATATATATTATAGTAATTCACTCAGTGAGGTCTGACTCCCCTCCGTTGACTATTTTTCAGGAGAGTCATCATCTTCAGACCTCAATAGCAGGCCTGTACGCCGGATTTCTTCCGCCCCGGCTTCTTTGTGTAAACTGCTTATCTGAGTCTTGGGTTTTATTTTATCTAGACAATGCAGTAATCATTAAATATTTAAAAAGATGTTGTATTATATGTTTGAACTGGATTTGTATTAAAAGAGTTTATATATATATATGAAATGATGAGGATTTGATTTAAATCCAGTTGGTGCATATGTTATTATTATATTTATGTTTTTATTTCCGCTGCATTATATATTGTTATTATTATTGCATGTTTTATTTTATTTTTAGGCTTGCTACGGGTTCCGGATTCGAAAGAATTCCCATTCCCTAGCACCGGTCATGGCCCCTGTTTTGGATCGTGACAGAAATGGAGGTAGCAGGAACTTAACTTTATATATATATATATATATATATATATATATATATATATATATATATATATAACTTTAATAACTTATATTATAATATAACAATATTATATTCACAAAAATACCTACACCATATGTTTAAAAATAACAATATCTATATACATATACATATATCTATAACACATTTTAATTAAATAAAACTATATATATATATATATATATATATATATATATATATATATATATATATATATATATATATATATATATATATATATATATATATATACATAATTAAAAATAAACCCTAAAATGCTAAATATGTATATATATATGCATGTATATGTATATATATTAATATGATAATTAAAATCATGCATGAAATCATGCAATTACGTAAAACGAACTAACGTAAATAATTATTATTTATTTAGGTTTTAATTTTTCCAAAAATAAAATTCTCGGGAAAATTTTACGTAAGAAATTTAAAATAGTTAAAAATAACTTTAATAATTAACAAACTAATTAAATAATCAAATATATTTATCAAAATTACTAACACTGCATATCCCGATGCAGTTTAAAATTATTTAAAATCTCGGGATATTACAAATATACCTAAAGTATACCTACGCATTTATTAAATCATTTATGCAAAATTCATAAAATTTAAACATACATTTATAAAAACATGCATCCTAATACACGTATATATAAAATAACAATTCACAGTTGTGCGCTCCTTGAGACGGGTCCGACGGGCCTGGTCCACTAGGCCTCGGTCTCGGCACAACTAAACAAATAAATGACAACACGAAATTAGAATAAATTTAACATAATTCTAGAGACTCAATCTAAAATACCGGACACAGATTAGGAATAAGGATTTGACCGAATGTCACGTTTTACGAGAATTCTACCAAAAATTCAGCAGAACCTCCCCTTTAAAAATGGACATCTCTCTACTCATAAAGTAGAGCCGGTCCGGCAAGAAAACACACTTTGAGTACATACAGTCACACAACCCCTTGGTCGGACTCCCAAACTACAATTCTACCGACAGAGGTTCACAATTCACAAGATATACACAAAATAAATTAAAATTCCAAAAATATCAAAAATACCCTTTATATACCAAAATATAGCAATTTAGGTATTTAAACACTAAAAATAATTATTTTACCGATAATTACATAAAAACCCTAATTTTAATAAAAGATTATTAAAAATCAATAATTCTCGATAAATTCACAAATATTAATGATAATTCATTTTATAAATCCAAATTACTTAATTAGCCCAAAAACATGTTAAAATTCACTAAAAACTCATTTATTTACAAAAATAGTATATTATATATAATTTGAAAATAATTTTCGAAAAATAGTTTTAATTAGTTAAAAATAGTAAACAATTTATAAAAAAATTATTTTTATACCTCAAATAATTATTAAAAACCAATTTAACTTAATATTCAACCAAATTATTGCCAAATTATCAAAATACCCCTAATATATATAAATTCACATAATATACAATAATTATTCAAAAATTCACTAAAAATTATATAATTGTTCAAAAATTAATTTCTCAACATATAATTCAATAAAATCAATAATTATACTCAATTAACCCATTAATTTTAACAAATTACTTATTTAACCAAATTTTCCAAAATTCACCTAAACTAAATAAATTCATAATAATTACACAAAAATTACAAATTAAATTCTAAAATTAATTTCAACCTCTATAAACACCATAAATCACAATTTCACAATTTATTTAGTTAATTTAAGAAAATTAGAAAATATTAATAAAATAATAAAAAATTCATAAAAATCAAAATAAATTCCAAAAATTCTACGAAAATTACAAGATGTAGATTGAGCTACTAGGAGTAACTTTTGTAAAGGAAGTAAGTTTGAATCATCAAGATTTAAGTTCAAAAAAAATCGAAAAGCAAAAGTGGTCGAATTCAAAACCAAGCTTAAATTCTTACCAATTCGAGTTTTCAAGCTTCCAGGAGCTTATAATCGACTTATAGGGAGTTCTAGGAGCAAAATCATGTCGGAATCATCAAGAATGGTGGCCGAACAAGGGAGAACAAAGTTGATATTGATTTTCTATTTTCTGGCCAAGAAACGGCCAAACCACGCTGGAAATGGAGGAAGAAGGCAGCAGAGCAAGCTGGAAATGGTGGTGGCACGCCAAGAAGCGTAGTGACGGTAGGTGGCCGACATTGCCTAGTGGGAGGGGTGAGGAGAGGGTGTCAGGTGCTGAAGGTAGAAGACAATGGCAACTTTTGTAAATTTACTAACTTATATATATATATATATATATATATATATATATATATATATATATATATATATATATATATATATATATATATATATATATATATATATATATATATATAATAACTTTATTAACTTAATATTATAACATAACAATATTATATTCAAAATAAATACTCACCATATGTTATAAACATATATATATATATATATATATATATATATCATGACCCAAACTAGGAGTCATGACTGGCGTTAGGGAACGGGAATTCTTTCGAATCCGGAACCCGTAGCAAGCCTTCAAAAAATAAAATCATGAAATAAATAATTAAAAAGTACAACATAATTAAAAATTTTCAAATCAATATATAAAATAAATACTCCAAATCCTTTCATCAATGAATACATAGTCGTACAGTTTCAAATACCATTTTTCAGAGTATACAATATCAAAACAATATAATACTCTTTCGATACAATAACACAACTACTGCAATTTCTAGAATACAAATCAGAATTCAAAATATACGTTTGCATAAAATGGTCGGGACTGAAGAACACCAGCGAGGAACTCTACAACTAAGGTCTGACGATATGGGATCTCCTAAAAAAATAATTGATGGGGGGTCAGACCTCACTGAGTGAATTATTATACTATATATACATGCAAACTAAACCATAATAATCAGGCATTCTTATATATATATGTATACACACACATTTCACACGAATGCCAAACCCTGCCTTTATAAATATACTAAATGTAGAAAACGTTTATTTTAATTCATAAAGGATCCATATAACCCTAATAATAGCAACCCCAATCAACCCCATCATCACTCTAGCCATTCAGGCTCACTTGATTCCAAATAGAACACTTATTCCAAACTGGACAGCAAACTGGCCCTGAGACACTAAGTCGACTGAGCTCCAGCAGTTTGGCTGTCAATGTGATTGGCCTTGAGACACTTGGTCAACACAGCTACAGCAATCACACTATCTATCACCTCACATCTCAATCAACCCAATAAATCATTCAATCCACTTATGGACAGTAGACTGGCCCTGAGACACTAAGTCAACCAAGCTCTAGTAGTCTGACTGTCAATGTGATTGGCCCCGTAATCACACTATCTAACATATCATTAATCTTAGTCAAATCAATTATAATCACCCAAAATTAACTCTTACTCAACCCTATTCTTTTGCACCGGTACATACACGGCCCTAGTATTGCCCACTAGGAAGCACATTCTATTGATATCCTTCACTTAGAATAAATCATTCATTCAGAAAATAATTAATGTAGAACAATATTCATAATAGTAAAACCAACTATATATATATATATATATATATATATATACACCAAAAATATACCTAAAATATACCCAGTATATTTTGGGTATATATATATATGTCAAATAAAATATGAAATAAACTAAAGATATATCATTAATATTGTTAAAAACAATTTAAATGTATAACAATAATATAACATGCATTTTCTTAAAAATATACTTAAATATACAAAAGATATGCCCTAAGTACACAAATCATTTAATAAAACATTTATGTATAAATGTTCATTTAAATTTGTGTTTAGGTTTAACATATATTCACAAATATACTAAAAATAAACCTAATTATCTAGCATGCATATATAAAAAATAAACCCTAAATATACCACTAATGTGTTAGGTTTAATTTAAAAATAAAACATGTATTTATTTGGAAATATATCAAAAATATACAAAAAAATAAACTTAAAAATAATTTAAGTGTATGTTTATAATATAGCATGCAATTATTTAAGAATAAACCTAAATTATACTAATCATTTAATAAAATAATTATGGTTCGATGTATATTTAAATCATGTATAGATATTAAATTATAACAAACATAAACCTAAATATCTAACATACATATATAAAAAATAAACTCTAAATATACCAGTGATATATTAAATATATATAGACGATATACAAAGATTTATATATCAAGATATAATTAAATTACTATTTAAACATATAAAGAAAATGAAAAATCCTAAGTCATGCATCCTATATGCACTGCATATATATACAGTATAATAACTCATATGTTAGCGCTCCACGAGACAAATTTGGCTGGCTTGATCCGTTAGGCCTCAGTTTCGGTGCAACGAAACAAACAAATGACAACATGAATCAGAATAAATTTAACGAAAATTCTGAAGACTCGATCTAGAATTTTAGACATAGAATTAGAATAGGGATTTGACCGGAAATCACGTTTTACAAGAATTCTACCAAAAATCTGGCAGAACCTCCCTTGTAAAATAGACATCTCTCTACTCAAAGAATAGAGTCGGTCCTATAAAGAAAACACACTTCGGAATAACACCAAATTCACAACCACAATCCCTCGGTCGGACTCCAAACTACAATTCACCAACCC